>CANUEX010111662.1:0-38456 GCA_948099535.1 Jatropha multifida | reverse complement strand
TCATAATATGGGCTTACTATTCCGATAGTCAAATGATAATAGGGATGGATTTTGATAGTTTAGGCTTACTACGGGCCTCGGGTGCCTTAAGCTTACCTAGGTCCTAGTGCCGGTCCGGCCCACGGTTTTGGGTCGTGACACCTGTTAACAGCCTGAATACCCTAATAGTTGGTATAGAGACCTTGTTTCTTGGTATCATTACTCCATTGGTGGTTTGAACATTCTGATAGTTGGTTTGGACTTGGTTTGAAAACCCTGATTTGAGTTTGAATACCTTAGTAGTTGGCTTGAGAACCCTGTTTTAAGTTTTAGTACTTCTGTAGTTGGTCAAAAAATCCTGCTTTAAGCTTGAATACTTCTGAAGTTTGTCTAAAAACCTAGTAATGGTCTAAATACCCTGGTAGTTGGTATGAAAATCTTATTTTAAGCCTGAATGCTTCTGGAGGTTGTTTGAAAATCCTATTTGAAGTCTGAATACTTTTGGAGTTGGTATGAAAACCCTATTTCAAGTCTAAAAAATTTTGTAGTTGGTTTGAAAATATTGTTTCTTATTCTTAGCATTGGTTGCCATGTTTGAACTATGATTACACTGTTTTTCTCACTATAACACTGGCTGCCCTATTTTTTAACTTTTGGCACGGGTTGACCTATTTTGTATCGGCACTACATTGAATTGCTTTGAATTGTAGTGGTTTTCTAATCTTGGCACTGATTATCCTATTTTGAACCATGACGGTACTGGATTGAATTGGTTTTCTAATCTAGGCACTGATTGCTCTATTTTGAACCATGACTATATTGGATTGAACTGGTCTTCTGATCTCGATTCTAACTACTAGTTCACTGATTGGTTGCATTGGATGCCTGATTTGTTAATTGCATTGAATGCTTGTTTCTAAATATTGCAATGGTTTCTTATTCTAAGCTTTGCACTGGTTGCTTGTTAGGTTTGCATTGGCGCTAATCGCCCTATTATGAAGTCTGGTGGCACTAATTGCCTAAGTCTTTGATTGTTTGGCACTGTCTGCCCTATTTTAGAATGAATTTGGCATCAACTACCCTATTTGTGTCTATTTGTTTACGCTGGTCGCCCTGTTCTTGTTTGGTTTTGACGCTAATCAGCTTGTTTGACTGCTGTGGCATTGGTTGCCCTATCTGATTGATTTTGAAGGCACTGAATGCCCTGCTTAATTGGATTGGCACTACTGTTAGTGTTTGGGACCTTGACATTGGTTGCTCGGTTTGATTGCCTTAGCGTTGATTGTTCTGTCTTTTTGAGTTGGAACTAACTGCCTTGTTTTTTTGAGTTGGCTATGGTGCTAGTTGCCCTATTTTTGTCTAATTTTACATCAAAGTGCCTATTTCTTTTTGGACATAACTTGACCTAAAAATCATGGTTAGTTAAATAGAATAAGTATGCACGATCCATGACATGCCACTTTTGATGGTTCGATTTGATTTTTGAGAGAGTGTCTATGGAAAATTCAGGCCTGGTTTGTCTGGATTCACTATGAAAAAAGGTTTTTAGTCTTATTTTCTTATCTCTCTTTCTTTTCTCTCTCTCTTTTTTCTCTTTGTGTGTTGGGTCAAATCGGTGCTGGATTGCCTGAAATCGGCTCCACTGACTCTCAAAATGGTGTCGTTTTGCCACTTTGTGCAGACCAAAATGGTGCTATTTTTGGGTTGATCGACACTGATAACAGCCTGGTTGGTGCCGTCGCGTTCTGGGGGGTGGAGGTTGAGAACCTATAAATACCTTATTTGTGGCTCCAAAATGCTGTCGTTTTGCACCTTGGGGCCTAAATTTTAAAATTTTTACACACTCTGCCCAAAAATGGGGCCATTCATCAGTTATGGCATGCAAAGGTAGACCAAGAGGATGACAAAGGTTAAGAAGATTAATTTAAGCCAATACAGTATGCCAATAGATCTTGCTTTTTTGGACGCATGCCTACACCTTTGGGATCCACAGGCTCATGTGTTTTGGTTTGGTACACATTTTGAAGAGATGTGTCAACATATGAGGAGTTTGCTGCTTTATTGGGTAGTAGTTCTGAAAGGGCTCTGGTGGCTGCACTGACTGGGACCAGGTTTTTTAGGAGCTTTATAAGGATGCTGGGTCTCTCTATGGTAGAGTCTAGGGAGCTGGTAGTGGAGGATCGGTTAGATGTATTTGGGATGATGGAGCGGTATCTGGATCCACTCGGGTTTATTGACTTGGAGCACCAAGAGTTCAGGACTTAGGCTTTGGTTTTCTACTTAGTGAGCACTAGTATATTGACTGGTTCAGTAGGCTAGGGGGGATTTAAGGGTGGCAGACCTAGTCCTTCAGATGGAACGACGTGCTGGGATTTTTGGCATGACTTTGGTAGAGATTATTCTGAGCCTCGACCCTGCTTAAAAGGTAGAGGGGATCTGGTTAGTTAGTCTAATCCTGCTTTTGGTAAGCATTCTCAAACTAACTTTATGATATGCTTAGATAGGGTGCTTTCTAAGAAAAGGCTTAAACTTTGGTTGCATATGAATGCCTGTTTGAGGGTATGAGCAGTAGGGGCAAGGTTTGGTCATGCATGCTTGTGGAAGAGACTTGAACTATTTTAGTTAGGTTACAGCTAAATCTATTTGGATAAGGAGTATTGCATGTAGATGCCTATTTCTTTTCCGTGTCATAGTGCAATATTTGATCCTGTAGGTCTAGTTGAGAGATCATTTGAGGGTAGTGGAGCCACCATGACATCGTCCATATGAGCCATCACAGTACCAATCTAGACGAGTTGTAGTGAGACTCGGGTCAGAGGATGAGTAATTGTGGTGGTTGTTGGCGTTGAGGCTGGATTAGTTTTTCTGGAGGTGTGACTGGTATGAGATTAGCCGATTTCTAGTTCGGCTAGCTGGATACCAGATGGCTTATCTGCTTGGCATGGAAAACATCACAATTTATCATAGTTCCAGGTTGATGAGATAGATGGGGCATGTTCAGGGGTTGCCGCCAGTTAGAGCTCTTTTTCGGGATATTTTGATTTCTCCTCGGATTACTGTGGCTGTACTCGATAGCTGCTCGAGAGGGGCTGATGTGGTTGAGGTTGGAATTTCTAGGGGCATGATTACTGCTTATGAGGCTTGGTGGGTTGCTAAGTATAGTGATCGGGATCTAGAGTGATGAGCGACTCTAACTTGAGAGATGGACGCTAGACTTTGAGCAGTGACCGAGATGACTCTAGACTCTACTGGATGGGTTGACCCAGAGGATTCTGACTACTCTAGGGAGATGTCTTCGAGGCAACGCAGATGGTTCACCTAGTCCCTCGATGCATGCCGACCTTATGTTGATAGGGTAGGATTTTTATTTTTTTTGACACTTTAGACGATTGACGCAGAGAGACAGATGATAGAAATAGATGCTTGAATGATAGGGCTTTCATTATTTTCTCTTTACATAACTTGTACTTGATTTGAGATATGTAAAAGGGAACCATTTTGATACTTTTGAAAAGAAAATTCAGTTTCACCCTTTATGATATTATTGCATTTAAGCCTTAATTATTGCTTAAGCCGCCCTTTCAGGTTTTTGACCTAGCAGGCTGCCCTAACTTTTGCCTAAGCTGCCATTTCTGATTTTAGACTAATCGGGCTTGTGATTTTGCCTAAACTGTTTGCCCTTGTAACTTTTCAACTTAGCTTGTTTTGTTTTGATTTGATTTTTTTAATTGGCACAGAAAATCTGGAATTTTCATGAAAAGTGGAAAAGCAAAATGTATTTTTATTATTGTTGTGACCATACCCACAAGTTGGGCTATTTATGTATCTCGTACTTTAGGAACATATTTTTGAGAGTCAGGTCACCGTATTTTGGCTTAACGGGGATATATAGGAGCAATATTTCTAGTGCAAATGCTTGAATGCATTCACACATTGTTTTTGAGTTGATCCAAGTTGCATGGATTGTTGAACTCGTTGCCATCTATGTCAAACAAGATGACACCACATCCAGAGATATTTTCTTCTAATATGTAAGGACCTGCCCAGTTTGCCCTGAATTTACCTCGAGGATCTTGCATAGAAGCTCTGATTTTCTTGAGTACAAGACAACCCACTTCGAGTTTTCGATCCCAGATTCTCTTGTTGAAGTGTTTGGCTATTCTCTATTGGTATCTTTGAATCTGATTAAGAGCTTCTAGCCTTTTCTTGTTGATAACATTCAACTACTTATGATAATTTTGGATCCATTCTATTTCGAGCGGCTGACTTTCTCTCATGACCCTCGTTGATCTGATCTGTACTTCGATAGGGAGGACTACTTCCATTCCATACATAAGTGGGTAGGGTGTTGCCCTCATTGGCGTTCTAATAGAGGTTTTGTATCCCCATAAGGCAAAAGGCAAATATTCATGCCAATTTTTATGGTTGCAAATCATCTTCTTAAGGATGTTCTTGATGGACTAATTTGTTGCTTCGACCACTTCGTCGGTTTGGGGCCTACACGGTGAAGAGTGATGGTGCTGGATTTTCTACTTAGTCATCAGGATGGAGACTTTTTTCTAAAAGTGAGACCCATTATCTGACATGATCTTAAATAGAACTCAATATCTGTATATGATTGTTAACCATCATTTCAGCATTAGACTTTAGAAAATTTTGCTACGGTTCCAATGACGTGAGAATCAATTTGATCGAACGTCATTTGGGCCCCAAAGAGACTTCTAGAAGCCGAAAAACCCAGAAACCAAAGGGGATGGACATTCTAGTAATTAGCTAAAATCGAAACCAGCCAGTCCGTCCAGCGGCGGTGTCGATCAGCTCACCGGTGGCATCGATCAAGCTGATGCTAAGACCTTTCTCCGGAACTGATCAGGACATCAGTGGTGCCTTTAAAGAGGTGGCTAGCAGTGACTAGGCTGGCTTAGCCACCCCCTTTGCTTATAAAAGGCATACTCCTCCCTCAATTCAAAACACCTCTTATTGCTCAATCAAGTGCTTCTCAAGCATCGATGACTCTCATTCTCACATAGTTGAGTTTAAAGCCCAACTTGGCTCATCTTCCATAATTGAGTTTAAAGTCTGACTTTGCTCATCTTCCATAGTTGAGTTTAAAGCCCGACTTTACTCTCAAAAGTCGATCCTCGACTTTCAATCACACTTTGACCTTCCTTGGGCCAAAGCTACTAGTTAGGTGATTCATTATTAATTAAATCTAGCAATTGATTAATAATTTATATTTAACAATATTATATAAGACTATAATACGGGTCCTCGTGCCCTACCTTAGCTTATATTTGGAGGAAGACTCGACTCTTTGATCAATAACTCACTGTTAAGCTTTGATTCGGCCGCATCACAAGCACGAGTGTTTAATCACTCAAACACAAACCTTTGTCAATTAAGTCCGGTCCATCAGAAAAATTATCAACCGTCAAAATCTTGGTCCATCAGGTGCTATGCATGCTTTAAGCCTAATCCATCCGGCTAACTAAGCCCAGTCTACCTGGTAAAACTTCAAAATCAGTTTTCAAACTAACCCTGGAATCAGCCGGCAAACCAGTAAGCCCACTATAAGAGTGGCTCTCTTGAAACCCTAGCATCCTGATCGATGGTAGAACTTTGTGCGCGCTAATCCTCATACAAACGAGGAGGTACAAAGATATACCTATGGTTCAGCCTAGGTAATGGGCCCCTCGACCGAACTGACTGGTCGGGATTTAAGGGAATGTGTTGCGTGACCTAGAATCCTCGATAACAAGGCTAGAGTCAGGCTCTTCTCTGAATTATATAACCTTTATTTCATTTATTTACTTTTAATGCACTATATTCTAGATATTGCCATGTATTATAAGTATGCCCATGCATGGATAAACTCACATTCATGGAAAACAATGCTTTTCGATTTTAATTAGACCCACCCAAACTTTTGATCCACATGCAAATTAAGCCAAAAATCTAGTCCCTGAATCTAATTATTCGAGGTTAGTGCATTTATCCATTGTGGCACACTTTAGAAGTCAAACACAAGGTTTTTACCTTATATTTTTTCTAAAAATAAAAACAAATTAAGGTGGCAGCTCTAACACACCACACACAATCAAAAACGCTGCAAAGAGCCAACCCGACACCACTTAAGTGCTAAACAAAGCCATAAAACTAATAAAATTGGTAATTAGATTAATTGATCAGACAACTAGTCACAACAAGATTAAACTAAGTCAAATAAAGGCAAGAGGGATCGTAGTAGGGTTTTGTCTAGTCTCGACTTTTCAGTTTTTCGTAATGAATCAACCAATGGGTCTATTCAGTCAGACTCTATCCTTTGGATCTTTTCCATGGCACTCGGGAGGGGTCTTATAGGCTGGCGACTCTGCTGGGGACCTTAAACACTTTTCAAACTAAAAAATATAGTAATAGGGCTACTAAGTAGGCTTAGGATCTCTATTATGGGTCTAATTGAAAATCACCTTGCACACATATAGATGCATCATTTGGGATCTTTTCCCATCATTAGAATTAAGCAAGCCGAGTTGCCATTATCACTTTGGGGTAGTCTTTCTTAAAGCTTTCTTGGGTCGAGAAAGCTGCTCACTCATCCAGTGCACCTTCGTTCTTTACAGTAGAGTAAAGGGTTTGGCATACCAATTGTTCCATTTTATATGATATTGTCAAATGATGAGGTATAAGCCAACTCTAACGGATGGGACCCTCAAACCAATCCTCCAAAAGCATGTAATGACCCTAGATCTGATCCCTAGGATTATATGCACCCTTCATTATGAAACCATTTTGGTATAGCATCCATGTATTCACACATTACATGTTATGGACTAAGAGTCAATCGAACACCAGTTCAATGGTAACCTATACACCAGTTCAGTGGTCAACCAAACACCAACTAGTGATAACCAAACACCACCCAGTGGTAAACTATACACCATCCAGTTGTAACCTATACACCAACCAATGGTCAGCTGTATTCACCTTAAGCCCTATCCTTAAGCACCACTACATACCTCATCTTTGAGCTCCTATTTCCAAAATGCCACAAGCCTTAGATATTAACCTGAGAATTTATCCAGTCTCATTTAAAGTAAACCAGACCTTGCACCATAATCTAAAAGATAGGCACCCATGTGTAAACCATCTTAACTTCCAAATAAACCCAGCTATAGCTACCACACAAACCCAACTGTATCCACTAGATAAACCCAGCTGTACCCATTAGACAAACCCAACAGTAGCTACTAGACAGACCCAGCTATACCCACTAGACAGACCCGGTTGTGCTAACTAGACATTCCCAGCTATACCTATCAGATAGAACCAGTTATACCCATTTCCAAGATTAGATAGATCCAACTGTACCTACATTCAACACCTAGCCTTTTCCCAAAAACCCATAACTTGGGTCAGAAACTCAAGCCAGTTCAAAATTGGTGACGGCATTCACTACATGCATACTATTTTATGTACTAACCATGACTCTCAGGTCAATAATCAAAGCAAATCAAGAGAATTTGTACAAAAGTCAAAATGAATAGGGTAATCAGTGCTACTCGATTTGAAACAGGGCGATTAGCGCCAATGCGCACACAAACAGGGCAATTAGTGCCACTCGATTGAAAATAGGGTGATTAGTGTCAAAACACTTACAATTGGGAGGTCAACGCCACAACATCTAGCAAAAAGGGCAACCAGCACCAACGCACACACAACAGGGCAATCAGTGCCACTCGATTCAAAATAGGGCGATCAACACCAAAACACTCACAATAAGGCGAGCAGTGCTAATGCACACACAACAGGGCAATCAGTGCCACTACACTCAAAATAGGGTGATTAATGCCAAAACACTCAATAATAGGGCGATCAGCGCCAAAGCAATCCAAAAAACAGTCGACTAGTGCAACCAGTCACAAACAGGGCAATTAAGGCCAAGAACAGGTGATCAGTGCTAGAACATCCGTAATAGGACGAACGGCGCCAAAGCCAACCCGAAACCAGCGATCAGTACTATAGTCATGTTACAAGCAATCAGTGCAAACACAAATAGATGATAAGCAAAATAAACATGCATGGGTAAAACGGAATTTTCGATAAATTTAAAAAGGGATAACTGATCCTATAATAAATACGTTTGGTGCCTCAACTAGGGTAGTACCTAACCCATACATATCAAAAGTGGCTACTAGAGCCTACAACTGTCTCGAGTCTTAGAATAGAAAAGAGAAAAGGGGAGAAGTTAATGGTGCTTCCTTAATCTCTCTGCCTTTGCTTCTTTTATGTCCTTGTTGGTATAGCTCTCTTGAGTGAGGGACTCTAACAGTGCAACTCGAAGGCAGCAAATGGTGAAGATATCTCCTTATTCCAGTGAGGAGGGGCCTATAAAATAGAAAAGACTAACCAAGTCAGTGGATAATCCTTTCAAAATTGATCAAAAGGAGAACAACATTCTAAAAACTTATTGACTGCTTTGTCAGAAAATCAGGCCACGCTTTGGGAACAGTCATCGAAACCTAAAAGGTCCTCGTACCCTCATGAGTGACGAAGCTAACTTCACTCTAAAATGTTGGTCTGTGTTGGATAGGGAACTAACTAACTGAGGAAGCCCCGATAGTTGAACGAGGAATATGGCCAGTAGAGGAAGTCCCGATAGCAGTAAAGGTCCCAGGCAAAGGAACAACGCTCCCAGTGGGACCAAAACTAGCCGCCATGCCATCAAGGAGATCAAAACATGCATCAGGATCCATATCATAATCCATGGTGGCCTCTATACGATCCCCCGGTATGTCTCCAAGAAGAAGCAGATCCTCGAGAATAAGTACCTAATGATCTATCAGTCGGATCCACCCTAACTGCCAAAGTAGACAGGGCCTAAGAACCATGTGTGCCCCCTGAACTGAGAAAGGGATCAATGGGCTCCAATGCTAGCCTTGGCCTCCTGTTCTACTATCCTAATGCCATCAAGCATATCCTTTAGAGGAGGAGTAGGAATCCAAAACACACTTGTCAACTGGTGGGATACCCTCTCGCCAAGGTAATAGCATTGGATGACTCCGTATCTTAGCAAGAGCTGAGTATGAGATAACTCCCGAGCATGTAATAGAGACCCTTGTAAAGGAGCCTCCAGAAATCACCAAAACATGCACCTCGTAGCCTGTGAAGGATAAAAAAGATTATAATAGTCATGATTGATATGGTAGGCCTAGAATCAAATCAGTACTCACCTAAGTAATAGTCAAATCATTAAGTCTCTTGTTCAGGGCATGATGGTCAATCCAGTTTTACTTCTTCACAAAATTTGGCTTAAATCGACCCATCACAGGAACCTCCCACGGGACCTCTTAGTTTAGAGTCAGAGTAGTGAAAGGGAAACACAAGTAAGCCTAACCTTACAAAATAAATTATCAAAGAGGAAATAGTTAAAGAAAAATGGTTCAGAGGAGGTGACAGTTCAGACAACTTACCTCTTAATATGGCCGTAGTGCCACCTAAACTAGTCCGGTCCCCATGACTGTATATAATCATATCCTGGTACATCATAGCCGTAAAGGCTCCGCCTAGTCATACTCCCCTATCCTATCTAAGTCCACTAAGGACTGGACGGACCAAGATTTATATGATCAGCCTAATCATGTGCAATCGTATAGGGTAAAATTATCAAGATGGAAGCATGACCCAATTGATCGGTAGTAACATCGCTCCCATTAGTGTAACACAAATCTGAGACCTAGTAACATAATACAGTATGCCAATATGAGTTGTCAGCATCAAGCTCTAGCATAAAGCCTAGCAAATCAACCAGGCGGTTAGGCTCGAGTAAGGAATGATCCACATCCATCGGGCGAGGACCAAAATGAATACCTGTCAACGCTGCAAACTTAAAAGGAGTCATCGTCCACTCCCCAACCGGCGTATGGAATGTGTCTATGGTATTCCACTAGCGTTCTACTAAAGCCCTCCATAAGGCATGGTATGCAATACCAACCTCCAGCATAGCAAAGTGATCAAGACCAGAAGGGGACACTCAATCTCTAACCTCAGGGTGCCTTTCCAAGATATGTCGAACAACACTCAAATCCTTTAGCGTAACTTTGGAATAGACGATCGCCTAAAACAGACATCATAATGCAAAAACATTATGTAGCAGAATTAACAAATTGTATAGGAAGACAACAAGCAAGCAGGCTAATCACAGAAGTTTTCAGACTTACACTAGGGTTTTCAGACCAACTCCAAAAGCATTTAGGCTTAAAAATAAGATATTTAGACAACCTATAGGGTTTCCAGACCAAGTTCAGATAAGCAAACTGGGCTTTTAGACCAACTCTAGAAGCATTGAGGTTTAAAATAGGATTTTTAGACTAACTCCAGAAGCATTCAAGCTTAAAATAGGGTTTCTAGACAAGTTATAGGGTTTTCAAATTGAGTCTAGACATGAAACAGGGTTTTCAAACTAGCTATGGAGTTTTCAAACTCAGAATAAGGTTTTAAGACCAACTATAAAAGTTTTTAGACTTACACCAGGGTATTCAAACCAACTACAGGGTTTCTAAACCAATTTCAGACAAGCAATAAGGTTTTTAGACTAGCTATTAATTTTTTAGACTCAGATCAGGTTATTCAGACCAATTATAGAGTATTCAGACCCAAAACAGGATTTTCAGACCAACTACAGAAGTTTTCAGACTTAAACCAAGGTATTTAGACCAACTAGGGTTTCTAGGCCAAGTTCAGACAAGCAACAGGGTTTTTAGACCAGCTAAAGAGTTTTTAGACTCATATCAGGCTATTTAGATCAATTATAGAGTATTCAGACTTAAAACAAGATTTTTAGATCGATTCTAGACAAGCAACGAGATTTTCAGATCGGCTATAGGGTATTCAGACAAACTTGCACTAGTGTTTTTAGATTAATCAGACTTCCTCAGGACCATTTGTAGGGTCACAGGAGGTTAGAACCCGAATTAGAGCCATAACAAGCAATAAGGGCAAAATGATAGCTTCTTCAATAACTAAGGAACAAATAGTAAATTACAACTGGACTCCAACCGGGACTACCTACAGGATGTAAGGAGGCTGTGTCTTCAATCAGAAATAAAATCATACCTAAAATTTAATCAGAGTAGGTTTTGGGGCAAAAGCGCAATTTCTTAAAAATTCAAGGACCTATTTATAATTTCTAACAACATGATCAAAAGCATGATCCTAATATCCTATGCTTCTATGGGTCATATGCAATAATCAGTGTTTAAATTTGACCTAGAATCTATCAGGCATGCAATTAGGGACAATATAGTAAAAAGTGAAGTTTGAAGGTTTAATTGGATAAATACCATGCTCTACTTGACAATCGAAATATGAGAGGCTTGATCCTTCAGGATAAAGCCTAGAACTACACTCGCATCTAAAGGCGTGTGCCTAAGCTTCTAATACATCTTCGTAGAACTTCACAAAATGACTGTTATGAGAGACAATGAGAGGATGAGAGAGGTGGTGCAAAAAAGCCTTCACCACCTCCTCTCCTATTTATATAGAAGGTGGAAGATGACCAATTCACCCTTGGTTGGAAGAGTAGACTTTTCGAGATATATTCAAACTCAAAATGTCATACAGTTTTAGGCAGAACGACTATAGCAAATATCCAAATGCGGCAGCACCTTCTAATCAGATAGACAATTATAGAAAAGGCTTAAAAATTAGATGGGCTGGACATGCTCCAGAAAAATTTTCTCAAAATTCAGTAAAATTTGCACAGAATATTTCAGACATTGCCATAGACCTTCAAGTATGGTTTTTGGACCACATTTACTTTTAGAAGTGTAGAAATCGGGGTCCAATAGAGCGGGCCTTGATCAACTCCGATCTCTAGGAAGGGGTAAACTGTTGACCGTGATTTCAACACCAGGCTCTAGAAAATTTTGGTAGGGTTGTAACGACGTAGGAATCAGCTCGATAGGATGTCATTTGTGTCCCAAATGGACTCCTAAAAACCAAAGGGAAGAGGCGTTCTAGTGATTATCCAGAATCGACAGCGGCCAGGCCAGCAGCAACGCCAATCAAGCTATCGTCGGGAGCCTCCTTTGGTGCCGATCAACACATCTACGGTGTTGATAAGGAGCGTGGCTAGCTCAGCCACCCCTTTTGCCTATAAAAGGCACACTCCCCCCTCATTTTAAAACACCTCTTGTTGCTTGATTGAGCACTTCTCAAGCATCAATGACTCTCATTCTCACTTTTACAATTCTACGACCACTAAGTCTGACTTTGCTCATCTTCCATATTTGAGTTTAAGGCTTGACTTGGCTCTCAAAAGTCGATCCTTTAGACTTTCAATTACACTTTGACCTTTCTTGGGCCAAAGCTACTAGTTTGTTGATTCGTTATTAATTAAATCTAGTGATTGATTAATAATTCATCATTTAACAATATTATATAAAACTATAATATGGGTCCTTATGCCCTACCTTAGCTTATATTTAGAGAAAGACTGGACCTCTTTGGTCGATAACTCACCATGAAGCTTCGATCCGGCCGCATCACAAGCATGAGGGTATAATCACTCAAACATAGACCTTTATCAATTAAGCCCGGTTTGTTTGAAAATTATGAACTGTCAGAAGCTCGGTCCATCCAGCACTATACATGCTTTAAGCCCGGTCCATCCGGTAAACTAAGCTCATTCTGCTTGGTAA
Source organism: Jatropha multifida (assembly GCA_948099535.1). Taxonomy (NCBI): domain Eukaryota; kingdom Viridiplantae; phylum Streptophyta; class Magnoliopsida; order Malpighiales; family Euphorbiaceae; genus Jatropha; species Jatropha multifida. The sequence continues at coordinate 25,779 of CANUEX010111662.1, read as the reverse complement.
AATCTCAAAATCAATTTTCACACTAAGCTCAAAATCAGTTGGCAAACTGGTAAGCCCACTCTAAGAGTGACTCTCTCAAAACCCTAACATCCTGATCGATGATAGAACTTTCTGTGCCCTGATCCTTATACAAATGAGGTACGAAGACATACCTATGGATTTGAGCCTAGGTAGTGGGCCCTTGACTGAACTGATCGATTGAGATTTAGGGGAATGTGTTGCATGAACTGAGCGAGGCTAGAGTCGGGCTCCCCTCTGAATTACACAACCTTTATTTCATTTATTTACTTTTAATGCACTATATTCCAGATATTGCCATGCATTATCAGTATGCCCATGCATCGATAAACTGACATTCATTAAAAATAATGTTTTTTGGTTTTTAATTAGACCCAAACTTTTGATCCACATGTAAATCAAGTTGAAAACTTAGTCCCTAAACCCAATGATTTGAGGCTAGTGCATTTTATCCATTGTGACACACTTAAGAAGTCAAACACGGGGTTTTTACCTTATATTTTCTCTAAGAACAAAAACAAATTAAGGTGACAACTCTAACACACCACACACAATCAAAAGCGCTCCAAAAAGCCAACCTAACACCCCTTAAGCGCTATTTAGAGCCATATAATTGATAAAATTGGTAATCTGATCAATTGATCAGATAGCTAGTCACAATAGGACTGAACTATGTCAAACAAAGGTGAAAGGGACAACAATAGGTTTTGTCTAGTCTCTGCTTTCTAATTTTTCATGACAAACTGACTAATAGGCTCATTCGGTCAGACTCCATCCTTTGAATCTTCCCAAGGCGCTCAAGAGGGGGCTCACAATGATGTTCATTTGGATGAACTGAGCTACTTTCTGAGAGTTTAGAACTTGATAGGAGGCAGCTTCTACCTAATTGGTGAAGTAGTCGATGGCTACCAAAATGTACTCATGCTAATTAAAGGACTTAGTAGTGATTCTGCCAATCACGTTAATTCCCTAAGTCACGAAGGGCCGTAGTATGGTGATCAGGTGAAGTGCTATCGGGGGCAACTTCTGAAGCTCAACATAAATCTGGCATTTATGACATTTCTGAATGAATTTGGCGTAGTCTGATCGCATGGTAAGCCAATAATAACTCTGATTGGTGATCTTATGGGCTAGGGCCATTCCGTTCATATGGGTGCCTTCCTCTCCACCATGCACCCACTCCATAATTTGTTAAGCTTCTTCTTCAATTATGCACCTGAGATGTGCCTCATTTCATGTCTGTTTATAAAAAATACCATTCCTGCAGAGGTAACTTTTCGACAATTCCATGAGGGTCCTCTTGTTAGACTTAGAGGCACCTTTAGGTTATTCTTCCTTTTCCAACTAGATCTGAATATCCCAGTACCAAGGCTTATCATCGGTGAGTTAGAGATTTCAATAATAGGATTGCTGTTGATGAATCTAAATATTTAGGGGCTTGATGACCATGTCAGGGCTGGCATCAACCATGGAAGCAAGAGTTGCTAGTGCATCGGCAAATTGATTCTTGGCTTGGGCCAAGTAATGGAATCCTAATTCTTTGAATTGCTAAGCCAACTGATCTAGGCATTAGAGGTATGGGACCAAATTCTTTTCCTTGACCTTCCATTTCTTTAGTGCTTAAGAGATTATCAAGATGGAGTCTCCATAAACTATTAGGCATCTGATTTGAATTCTCAAAGCTACTTCTAATTCGGCAATACAAGCTTCATATTTTGCTTCATTATTAGTGACTTGGAATGTCAACTTAATACTGAAAGGTAGTCATTCCCCCTCCGGGGTAATTATGACCATGCCAATGCCATAACCTTAATGGTTGGTAGCTCCATCAAAATACATGTTCCACTGATCTGTTACATTAGTATTACCGGGCAATGCAACTAGGTGATCTACTATCGTATTGCCTTTGATTGATTTCTTTGTAACAAACTTCATATCAAATGTTGCAAAGATAGTAGCCCCATAAGGAATTTCAAGGGGCTCTAGTCAGCAATGACATGAATGGTGTAAGAACAAAGGTAATGCTGAAGCTTGGTGCAGACCCATGCCAAGGCTAGGAAAAGCTATTCAATCGTGTTGTATCTTAATTCTGTTTCCAACATACGCTTACTTAGGTAGTAAACGACGTTCTCCTTGTGAGAATCTAGTGCTTCTTATGCTAGCACCACCCCAATGCCTTCATCTATTACTGATAGATAGAGGAGTAGTGGCTTCCCAGGTCTAAGAGGCTAGAGAACTAGAGGATTGAGTGGATATGCTTTGATATGTTTAAAGGCTTTCTAGCATTGGTCATCCTAAGTTTTTGATGCATCCTTCTTTAGTTTCTTGATGATCGGGCCATAGGTGTCTACTATGAGACGAACCGACCGATGTACTGAAGGCAGCCTAAGAACCCCCTGACCTCCTTTTTTATCTTAGGAGGCTGCATCTCAACAATGGCTTTAGACGTTGAAGGATCAATCTCCATCCCTCTTTTAGAGACAATGTAGCACAGGAAAAATGTTAGATGTAGCTCTGAAGAGGCATTTAGTGGGATTAAGCTTCAGATTGTACTGGTGAAGTCTAGAAACTGGTCAAGGGCAATTAGGTGGCTTAGTCTGTCGCTAGTGTGGACAACCATGCCATCAACATAGACTTCTACATTCTTATGCAGTAAGTCGCGAAAGATTGTAGTGGCCATCCTTTAGTAAGTGGCTTCGGCATTTTTCAGGCCAAATGACATTATTCTATGGAAAAAGGTCCCAAATTCTATGATGAACGAACTCTTTAGCTTATCTAGGTATCTAGTTGTACCTTGCATAGAGATTTGTGCTAGAGGGAAGTCATCCTTAGGGCAGGCCTTGTTCAGGTCCTATTGGTCAATGCAAATTCTGATCTTGCCATCTTTTTTGGGAACTGGCACTATGTTGGCTAACCATGTTTAATTATCAATGGCCTTTATGAAGTTATTTTCTAATAACTTAGTTGTTTGCTCCATGATTCTGAGAGAGATCTTCTATTTCTATCTTTAGAGTTTCTATTTTACTGGTTTGATGTGATCATAAATAGGAATCTTATTAATGACAATGTCTGGATCTATTTCGGTCATGTCATTGGCTGTCCATATGAAACAATCTGAGTATTACATGATGAACTCTGTTAACTCCTATTTACAATCACATTCATGCACAATAAATGTATCTTATGGTTCATTTTTTGTGTCAATGTTTTTTTGTTCTTTGGTTATTTTTATTTCTTTTTCTTTTTCATTCTTTGTTTTGCTAGTAATCTCATTCAAGGTGGAAATAGGTAACAAGAAAATTCAAACTTCTTATTATTGATGAAGATTCCATGATCGACATTTACATTAAAGAGAAAATAAAAGGCTCATGGTCTTTTACTAAGAGCCTAACATCAAAGAGAAGTTCAAAATTAGGGATTAGTCTTTTGGTTAAAGGGAAATACCATAATTCTTGAAAGAAGTAGTGTTGACCACGATTTCAACACAAGACTTTAGGAAATTTTTCTACTGTTCTAATGGTGTGAGAATTAGCCCGATCAGACATTGCTCGGGCTTCGAACAGAGTCCCAAAAGCCCGAAGGCCCAAAAACCAAATGGGATGGGCATCTTGAGATTAGCTAGGATCGGTGCCAGCCAGCCCTGCGGCGACGCCGATCAAGTTTCCACTAGGACCCTCTGCTGGCATCAAAACTCGAATCTTCGATGTTGGTAATGGGGTGGCTGGCGCCGACCAAGCTGGCTTAGCTACCCCTTTTGCCTATAAAAGGCACAATCCCCCCTTTATTTCCACACCTCTTGTTGTTTGATCAAACGCTTCTCAAGCATCAATGACTCTCACTTGTACGATTCTACGACCACAGAGTTCGACTTTGCCCATCTTCCTTAGTTGAGTTTAAAGTCCGACTTGGCTCTCAAAAGTCAATCCTTTCGACTTTCAATCACACTTTGAACTTCCTGAGGCCAAAGCTACTAGTTAGGTGATTAATTATTAATCAAATCTAGCGATTGATTAATAATTCATCATTTAATAATATTATATAAGATTATAATATGGGTCCTCATGCCCTACCTTGGCTTATGTTTGGAGGAAGACTCAACCTCCTTCATCAACAACACACCGTGGAGCTCCAATCCGGCCACGTTACAAGCACGAGGTTATAATTACTCAAAATTAGATCTTTGTTAATTAAGCCCGGTCCATTCGACACCTTATCAACTGTTAAGCTTGGTTCGTCTGACACTATGCATGCTTTAAGCCTCATTCGTCCAACAAATTAAGACTGGTTCGCCAGACAAAACCTCAAAACCAGTTTTCAAACAAAAGTCTAGAATCAACCAGCAAACCAGTAAACCCACTCTAGGAGTGACACCTTCAAAACCCTACCATCCTAATCGATGGTAGAATTTTGTGCACCTTGATCCTCATATAAATGTAGGTACGAAGGCATACCTATGGATTCAGCCTAGGTAGCGGGCCCTCGACCGAGCTGACTGATCGTGACTTAGGGAAATGTGTTGCACGACACAGAATCCTCGATAATGAAGTTAGAGTTGGGCTCCCCTCCCAATTACACAACCTTTATTTCATTTTTCTTACTTTTAATGCACTATATACAAGATATTGACATGCAGTATGAGCATACCCATGCATTGATAAACTGACATTCATGCAAAAGAACGCCTTTCGATTTTCAATTAAACCCAAATTTTTGACCCATACGCAATGAAGTCGAAAACCTGGCCCCCGAACCTAATGATTCAAGGCTAGTGCATTTTATCCATTGTGGCACACAAAAGGAGTCAACCATGGGGTTTTTATCTTATATTTTCTTCGAAAACAAAAATAAATTAAGGTGGCGACTCTAAACACTCCACACAGTCAAAGCGCTCCAAAGAGTTACACCATACATCACTTAAGGGCTAAACAAAGCCATAAAACTGATAAAATTGGTAATGAGATCAATTAATCGGACAAACTAAGATGCATACAGGGCTAAAATAGAAAGAACCGAGAAGGGATCACAGTGGGGTTCTGACTAGTCTTGGCGTTTCAAGTCTCCCCGTGAGGAATCGACCAATAGGACCCTCTGGTCAAACTCTGTCCTTCGAGTTTTTGCCATGGCACCTAGGAGGGGTTCACAGGCTGGTGACTCTATTGGGGACCTTAAAAAATTTTTAAAATTAAAAAATATAGTAAGAGGAATACCAAGTTAGTTTTGGATCTCTAACTTGGGTTTAAATGAAAATCACCTTGCATACATACAGATGCATCATTTGGGATCTTTTGCCATCATTTGAATTAAGCAAATCAAGTTGCTATTATCACTTTGGGGCAATCTTCCTTAGAGCTATCCTGGGTTGAGAAAGTTGCTCACTCATCCAGCACACCCCCATTCCTTACGGTAGGGTAAAGGGTTTAGCATACAAATCATTCCATTTGATATGACATGGTCAATTGAGGAGGTATATACTAACTCTAACTGATGGGACCCTCAAGCCAATCCACCAAAAGCATATAATGTCCCTAGATTCGATCCCTAGGATTATATGCACCCTACATCATGAAAACATTTTAGCATAACATTCATGTACTCGCGCATTGCATGTTATGGACCAAGAGTGAAACACCCATCAAGTGGTCAACCAAACACCCATCCAGGGGTAACCTATACACCAATCCAGTAGTCAACCCATACACCAAATCTGTGGTAACCTATACACCCATTCAATGGTAACCCATACAGAAATCAGTGGTAAACCCATACTCTAACCAGTGGTAACCTATGCATCCATCTAATGGTAACCTATACAACATATTAGTGGTAAACCCTCAAATTACCAAAAAGCCTTAGACCAGACTTAAGAACTTTCATTTCCCAAATCGGGGGTAATGATCGAGTCATGCCATCAATTCTTGGCACGTGCATTGCTTCCAACTTCTCCTAAAGTCTCAAACCTGACCTGAGCTCCTCAAATTACCAGATTAACCAAAAACCCTTAAACCAAATCTAAGCACTTTCATTTCCAAAATTTGGAGCAATGCTTGAGTCATGCCATCAAATCTTGGCTCATGCATTACTTCCCAACTTATACAAAAGCCTCAAACCTGACCTGAGCACCTCAGATTACCAAAAAACCTTAGACCATACCGAAGAACTTTCATTTTTCAAACCGAGGGCAATGCTCGAGTCATACTGTCAAAATCTTGGCTCGTGCATTACTTACTCCTATCCAAAAGCCTTAAATCTAACTTAAGCACCTCGGACTATCCCAAAGCCTCAAACCTGACCTGAGTACCTCAGATTACCGAAGCCTTAATTAGACTTAAGCATTTCCATTCTTTAAAATGGGGGCAATGCCCAAACTGTGCCTTCAAATCTTGGCTCGTGCATTGCTTCCAACTTTACCAAAAGTGTCAGGCTCGACTTGAGCACCTCAAATTATCAAAAAGCCTTAGATCAGACCTAAGAACCTTCATTTCCCAAATTGGGGGTAATGCCCAAGTCGTGCCATTAAATATTGGCTCGTGCATTGCTTCCCCCTATCCAAAAGCCTCAAACTAGACCTGAGCACCCTAAACTACTAAAAGCCTCAAAGCAGACTTGAGCACCCTCAAATTATAAATGCCTCAAACTTAACATGAGCACCCTAGACCTCAACAGTATATAATTCTAAGAACTTCTACAATAGATGTGTATTGATTCCCCTCTTTTATTTGCTTGTACCAAAGAAAAACAACAACAATGGCTCGACCGAATGATTTTAGAGTTCTGATGGAAGACATGCTCCGAGAATAGGAGACTCATGTTCAAACAATGCTAATAGAGCAAAATGCTTCGCCCAGAATACTATTACTGCTCACAGGGAGACTATTCTAGGGGAAGTGAGGACCTTGATAACTACCAGTCATAATGGCAATAATCATCCAAATAAGACTGGGGGATCTAATGAATAGCAAGTCATTCCAGCCAATGACGATTAGACTGCCTAAGGGTTGGTTCTTGAGATGGGGGCCACTTCTAATGCCACTGCCACTCGAGCCAGACAAAGGACGATTCTGCTTCCTCATAGGTTAAAAAAATGATGGAGAAAATGGACTCCTTTGAGAAGTTCTTGAAAAGAATCAAGAAGTATGGAGACTTGATTGATGTAGACTCTCTTCTAGTCTTTCAAGAGGCCAGGTTGCCCTCCAAGTTCAAGATGCCTACCATGGACAAGTTTGACGGCACCATATGCCCCAAGACTCACTTGAAAATGTATATGGGTGCCCTCACTTCTCTCAGTGTAAAGAATGAGCTCCTAGCTTAAATTTTCTAGTAATCTCTCACTGGTGCTGCTCTTTACTGGTTTGTTGCCTTGGATAATGCCAAGAAGAAGATTTGGGATGAGATCAGTAATGCTTTTAACCAACAGTACTACTACAATGTAGAGGTTGACATTACTAGGAGAGATATGGAGACAACCAAACAAGGAGCCCAAGAATCATTCTCTTTATTCCTTACAAGATGGAGAGGTAAAGCTATTTAGATGCTTAACCGTCCTTTTGAGCGGGAGCAAATTGACATCATAGTCAAGAACTTGCTCCCTTGTTATCAGAGTCACCTAAGGACCTAGTACCTTCTAGACTTTTGAGCTCTCATTGCCACCGTAACCAAAATAGTAGACCTGATCCAGTCAGGCTAGATTAAAGAGGATGAAGCTTCTTCCTCCATATATAAGAAGCCACAATCCAATTATCATGTAGTTCCTCATGTCCCTCACAAAGGAGGTGATGTGGCCAACCTAACTGGCCAAAGACAACTTCCTCCTCCTCCACCAAGTCCAATTGCTCGACCAGACAGATGCAACTTCATAGATCTTAGAGTTTCTCTATCATTTATCTTTTAGAAGGCTATGGATGACAAGCTGATACTGCCCCTGAAACCTAGACCCTTGCCGAATCTGGTTCCAAAATGCTACAACCTTAATTTGTTCTGCTCTTTCCATCAAGGACCTGGGCATAAGACTGACAACTGTAAAACCTTAAGACACAAGATCCAAGACCTAGTGGGGAGTGGCCAAATACTCCCTGTTCAACCCAGATCGACTAAAAACACCAAGTCACTTCCTCATCACCATAATAACAACCATATGATCCACCTAGAGCCAGATTTTGACTTGGCCTCCCTGATCCACCCCATCATAAACAACTCATGTTGCATCATAGACCTGAGTAACGTACTTGAGGAAATCAATGCTGTCACCCAGAGCAGGAGACAATACCCATATCCTCCTCCCAAAGCTCTACCCAATCCAAACACTTTGGCCAAGGATATGCCTAGTTCTAGGTCCAGACAATAGCCTAAGAATTTGGTTTTGGAGCAGCTAAAGAAATTAAGGGCAATGCTTTGTATGGGGGTTGATTCGATCTTCCTTTGTACATCGCCAAGCTCTAGTCAAGGCCATGAATCAGTGTCAGACAACTATTGATATCACTCCAAAAGCCTTGGTGGCTTCCATCGTAAGGAACCCTCTAGCATTGGCTGTCTATTTTTCAGATCATGAGATCTGTGCTGGAGGAGATCACAACCATGCTCTTTACATCACAGTTCAAGCCAGGGGTAAGATAGTATTTATGGTCTTGGTAGATAATAGGTCAACACTGAATGTCTGCCCTCTGAAAGTTGCCAGTTGCTTGGGCTTAATTGCTGAAGACTTTATGCCTTCCAATCAGATAGTGAGCGCATATGACAACACTAGGTGAGAGGTATTGGCGTAGCCTATCTAGAGGTTATAATTGGGCCCGCAGTCATGACTATCTCCTTCCAAGTGGTGGATGTCCCGGCTTACTTCAATCTCTTTTTAGGGGGACCATGGATCGATAAAGTTTAGGCAGTAGGCTCCTGCTTGCATCAAAAATTGAAATTCCCCCATGGAAATGCAGTGGTAACATCTAAAGGGGACTTGACAAGAAAATTAGAAATTCCTTCTTTGGCCCCGTTATTGGAAATTCGGCCTAAACCAGCAGACTACCCATTGTTAGGGTTCTCCTTCAATTAAGTCCAGTTCATCGAGACAGAGTTGGGTAAAGAGATCTTTCCCATGTACTTTGACCCCCACAGTAATCCCATGGTAGCTAACATGTTAAGAACCATGTGTTACTTTCTAGGAATGAGACTATGTCGCAACTACCAGGGTATGACCTCTTTTATTGAGTACCCAATTGTTGAACCCCCCTTTGATCTTAGATTCAAGCTGACAGATGAAGATTGAGAGGAGGTAGAGGACGCTAAGTAGAAGGTGAAAATGAGAGGTGAAACAAGGGACATTTTGATGCATCCATACTTCAAAATCCTTAATCGTTACTTTATCAAAGAAGGGGAATCTGGACCTCACTACTTCTTTCAAGAACCATGGTATTGCCCCTTAACCAAGAAACTGATCCTTGGTTTTGAACTTCTCTTAATGTTAGGTTCTCAATAGAAGATTGTGAGCCTCTCTTAAAGTTCCATACTAATTAGGAGGACAACATGGAGACGTCTCTCTTTGACCTTTTGTATGATCAGTGACGGAGTGGAAGCAGACCCCAAAAACCTCATATAGCCTATCTAAACACCTTTGCAAAATTTGTACCTAGAGGAGCGTGTAGAGCAATCCACCTTCCTTCTACCTGAACCTAAACTTGAACTTGAGTCACAAACAGAACTTGTGTCAGAGTCCAGTTCTGTGTCTAGTTTAGAGTCTTCCGAGTCCTCTGAGTGTTCTCTGTCATCCTTGTCTGAGTTAGGAGACCTCTTTATACAACTCAATGTAAATGTCGATCATGAGTCTTTTATCAATAATGAGTTTTAGTTTTCCTGTTACCCTTTCTCCACCCTGAATGAGAATGCTGGCAAAACGAAAAATGAAAAAGAAAAAGAAATAAAAATAAAAAAGTTCAAATAAACATTGGCATAGAAAATAAACCAAAGCATACATTTATTGTGCATGAATGTGATTATAAACAGGAGTTAATAGAGCTCATCAGATTGTACTTAGATTATTTCTCATGGACAGCTAGCAACATGATCGGTATAGATCTAGACATTGTCGTTCATAAGATCCCTACATATGATCACATCAAGCCAATAAAACGGAAACTCCGGAGATAGAAACCAGAGATCTCCCTCATAATCAAAGAAGAAACAACCAAGTTATTGGAAAACAATTTCATCAAGGCCATTGACTATCTGACATGGTTAGCCAACATAGTGCCAGTTTCCAAGAAAGATGGCAAGATCAGAATTTGCATTAACTACTGGGATCTGAATAAGGCCTGTTATCGACCTGCTTGTTGACAGAATGGTAGGGCCTATTGTGATTTCAATCATAGATCTCTATGCAGGGTATAAAAAGATATTAGTCAATGAACCAGATAAGTCAAAAACTTCGTTCATCACAGAATGGTGGTACCTTCTGCTATAGAATGATGCCATTTGGTCTAAAAAATGCTATGCCACTTACCAAGGGATGGATACCATGACCTTCCACGACCTAATGCATAAGAATGTAGAAGTATATATTGATGACATGGTTGTCCACACCATGGACGGGCCAAGTCACCTAATTGCCCTTGATCAATTCTTCTCTAGACTCTGACAATACAATCTGAAGCTTAATCTCGCTAAATGCCTCTTCAGAACTCCATTCAGTATCTTCTTGGGCTACATGCTATCCAAGAGAGAGATTCAGATTGACCCCTCAAAGTCTAAAGCCATCATCGAGACGCAACCTCCTAAGACAGAAAAGGTGATCAAGGGTTCTTAGGTTGACTCCAGTATATCAGTTGGTTTGTCTCACAATTAGCAAAAACCTATAGGCCGAACTTCAAGAAGCTGAGAAAGGATGCCCTAAAAAATTGGGATGACCAGTGCTAGAAAGCCTTTGAGCAAATCAATGCATATTTACTCAATTCTCCGATTCCCTGGCCTCCTAGACCTAGGAAGCAACTCCTCCTCTACTTATCAATAACAAATGAAGTCATTGGGGCTATGCTAGCATAAGAAGCATCAGATTTTCATAAAGAGAATGTTGTTTACTACCTGAGTAAGTGAATGCTAAAAACAGAATTGAAATACAACAAGATCAAATAGCTCTGCCTAGCCTTGGCATGGGTTTGCATCAAGCACTAACACTACCTCTGCTCCTACACTACTCACGTCATTAGTAACTAGAGTCCCTTGAAATTCTTTATGGAGAGACCGGTGCTAGACAATAAGATAGCTAAATGGGCTACCATCTTTGCAACAATTGATTTGAAATTTATTATAAAGAAAGCAATTAAAGGTAGTGTGATAGCAGATCACTTGGCTGCATGTCCCGGTGATGCTGATGTAGCAGATATCAAGTTCCTAGACGAGGACATTTTACATATTTAGACAGGTCAGTTGAAAATGTACTTTGATGGGGCCACCAACCATCAGCGTTATGTCATCGGTGTAGTCATAGTAACTTCAGATGGGGAATGACTACCCTTCAGCATTAAGTTGATGTTCCAGGTGACTAATAACAAAGCAGAATATAAAGCATGTATTCTCAGATTAAAAGCAGCTCTGAATATTCAGATCAGATGCCTAATAGTTTATGGAGACTCCATCCTGATAGTCTCTCAAGCACTAAAGAAATGGAAGATTAAGGAATAACATTTTATCCCATATCTCCAACGTTTTGATCAGTAGGCTTAGAAATTCAAAGAAATGCCATTCCAATACCTACCTCGGACCAAGAATCAGTTTGCTAATAAATTGACAACACTTGCCTCCATGGTTGATGCTAGCCCTGACATGGTCATCAAAGCCCTAAAAATTTAGATTCACCAACAGCCAGCCTATTACTATATTATTCAGCTCACCGATGCTAAGCCTTGGTACTGGGATATTTAGACTTGGTTAGAAAAATAATAATACCTTGAAGGTGCCTCCATGTCTGACAAGAGGACCCTCTGGGAGCTATCAAAGAGCAACCTCTATAAGGATGGCATTCTATACAAATGGACATGGAACCAAGCACATCTTAGGTGTGTGACCAAAGAAGAAGCTTAACAAGTAATGGACTGTGTGTACAGCGGAGAAGAAGGCCCCCATATGAATGGAATGGCTTTAGCCTATAAGATCACCAATCATTACCCTTTCCAACTTGGGGAATCGACATGATTGGTATAATGACACCCAAATCTTATAATCAACATGAGTACATCCTGGTAGCCATCAACTACTTCACCAAGTGGGTAGAAGCTGCCTCCTATGATATTCTAAACTCCAAAAAAGTAGCTCAGTTTATCTAGACAGACATCATATGTAGGTACAGAGTTCCTTTTGAGATCATAATAGATAATGGGTCTCACTTCTAGAAAGAAGTCTCCGTCCTGATGACTAAGTACAGAATCCAACACCATCGCTCTTTGCCATACAGGCCCTGGACCAATGGAGCAGTTGAAGCAGTAAATAGGTCCATCAAGAACATCCTCTATAAGACAATTCACAAACGCAGAAGTTGGCATGAACAACTGCCTTTTTCCTTATGGGGACACAGAACCTCCATCAGGATGCCAACCAGGGCAACACCTTACTTACTCATATACTGGATGGAAGTAGTCCTCCCTATCGATGTTCAGATCAGATCAGATCAACCAGGGTGATGAGAGAAAGTTAGTTGCCTAAAACATAATGGGTCCAGAATTATCACAACCAGTTGAATACCATCGATGAGAAAGGATAGAGGCTTTTAATTAGATTCAGAGCTACCAATAGAGAATAGTCTGGTACTTCAATAAAAGAATCTAGGATCGAAAACTTGAAGAAGGTTGTCTTGTACTCAAGGAAATCAGAGCTCCTGTGCAAGATCCCGAGGTAAATTCAGGTCAAACTGGGTTGACCCTTACATACTGAAGAAAATCCTCTCTAGAGGTGGCATCATCTTGTTTGAAATAGATGGTAACATGTTCAGCAATCCATGCAACTTAGATCAACTCGAAAGATACATTGTGTGAATACATTCATGCATTAGCACAAAAAATACTGCTCCTTTATGTCACTGTTAAGTCGAACTATGGTGACTTGACTCCCGAAAATATGTTCCAAAAGTACGAGATAAGTAAGTTCGCCAATTTGTGGGTGCGATCATAACAATAATAAAAATACATTTTGCCCCTCGTCTCTTGAAAATTTCATATTTTCTGTGCCAATGTGAAAAAATCAAAAATCAAAAATCAAAACAAAATGAGCTAAGCTGAAAACCTGCAAGGGTAGGCAGCTTAGGCAAAATCAATAGCCCAATAAGCCAAAAACCCAAAAGAGCAGCTTAGGTAAAAGTTAGGGCAGCCTACAAGGTCAAAAACTTGAAAGGTCGGCTTAGGCAACAATTAAGAACTAAAAGAGACAATCTTATAAAAGATAAAATCAAATTTCCTTCTCGAATGTGTCAAAATGATTCCCTTTTTTACATGTCTCAAATTAGCACAAACTATGTAAAAAGACAATCATAAAAGCCCTATCACTTAGGCATCTAGTTCTATCATCTGTCTAGCTATGTCAGTCATATGTATGTTCACTATATAGAGTGGCGAAAACCAAAAGTATGTTAGCTGAACCCTCTATACATCATGAGTCGGCATCCTATCTCAAAGCCCTCATAAAAATATGAGTTGAGTCAAAAATAAAAAAAAACAAAGTCAAACCCTATCAATGCAAGGTTAGCATGCACCGAGGGACTAGGAGAACCATTTGCGCTACCTTGGAGGCATCTCCCTAAAGTCATCAAAACCTCTAGATTAACTCGTCTAATAGAGTCTATAGCTGTCTTAGTCACCGACTAGAGTCTAGCATCAGTCTCCCTAGTCAAAGTCGCTCTACGCTCTCTCTCCTGGTCACCATTCTCAACAACTCACTAATCCTTATAAGTAGCAATCCTACCCCCAGAAACACTAGCCTCAACCACATCAGTCCCTTTCAACTAGCTACCTAGTATAGCCATAGTAATTCAAGGAGAAATTAGTATATCCCAAAAAAAGAGCTCTAGCTGGCGGTAGCTGATAACAACAAAATGTGCATGTATTTTACTATTTATTTTAATTAAAATTAGCTTCATTTTGAATATTAAAATAATAATAAAAATTCATTTTACATGATTTTCTCTCTTTATTGAATTATCATATAGAATATATTAATATTTGCTATTTTGAGCAAAATTGGACCACATATAACCCATTTGGCATCAAACAAAGGCAAAGAAGGCTATTAAAGCCTTGTTAATATTTAAGCACAAGCCATGTCCTTGAAAAGATTGAAAAGCCCTTGTCCAACGTTCATAAGTTAAAAAAAAGAATGGTGAAAAGTTGATCAACGTGGACAACTGAGAACCAAGCGCGAAGTGAGCTGCAAAACAACCTCTCACCAGATCATTTGGATTGAAACATCATAGTTTTGACAGAAGCATTGAATCTAGCCTTGTGAGCTGCCTCTTTCAGCATTTTATATTACCTTTTACATGGTGGAGAGCAGCTTGGCAAGTCAAATTGTGTAAGTTGACATAAGTAGACGTGGACTAATGGAAGCCAATCAATAATTCCACATATCAGCTAAAGGAAAGGAAGCAACTGCATGGAGAAACCTGGGCCAAGTAAAGAAAGCATCAAAACGATCTCCTCCCTGATCGTTTGGAATGAAATTGTAGAGTTTTGAAGAAGCAATGAACCTAGTTCAAATTCAAATGATTTTTTTATCATTTCTTTTCTTCACATGGGTGGTGGAGACAACCTTTTGAAGATGCAAGTTGAGCAAGTGGCTTGGCTTATGTGGACCAATGAGAATCAAGCAAGAAAAGTCTATAAAAGGGAGAAAGAAAGACATCAAATGGGTTGGACATTTTGAACTCCTCTTTGGCACTTGACGGGTTGGACATTTTGAACTCCTCTTTAGCACTTGCTGCCACAAGGAAGAAGAGAGAGGGATAAGTGGCCAATCAAAACTTCAGCCAAGAAATTAAGAGAGAGAGTCAGTATTTAATGAGTATTGTTACAAATACAAAAGAAGAGGAAAAAGCAGTAGCAAGAGCTTGGACGTGGAAAACTTGGGCAACCAATCAAAAACCCTGAGTTTGTAATTTATGGCTTTTATTCCCTTTGTGAATTATATTTGTGCTGATTTATTTATAATAATGCTAGGCTAAATATTTGGATCTAGTTATGAGATTTGTCTAGTAATTTAAAATGCAACTTTGAATAGAATAATTTATGTTGTATGTTTAATTCTTGATTTAATATGTTGAACTTAATGCCTGTGGATATGTCAGGATTCCATATTTGCATGACATTAGATCTATTTGAACAGACTGAAAAGTTGACAAATTAGGTTGGATCTCACATATTAAACCTAGAATTTCTTTCTAGCGCTAGAAATAGGCTAGGTTCTCTAAGGATAAAGAATTAACACCAGCTTAATGAGTTAAAATTGTGTTAGGTTACAATAAATTGTAGATATGCATAGTTTGAATAGTCCTTCTGAGCTCAAAAGAGGATTTTGGATACTTTAGTTTAGTTCTCCTTCAAGAATTGACAACGTTTTAAACCATATTAGGCTACAATAGTATATGTCATATGGTTGTAGCGATCCACTTGAGCTTGAAAGAGGATTTTGGGCATCATAAATTAATTATTTAGAGTTTGCATCCAAGAATTAATGGAGACCCCATAACTAGACCAACTCTATAATTATTTGCTGAATCTATCTTTTAATTATTTCTACTTGCTTATTTTAATTAGAATTTACTTAATTTAATTGCATCTTAGTTTAATCCAACTCCATTTAAATTCGATCTTCCTAATAATTGTCGAGCATAATTAATTAATAGCCTATTCCTCAATCTCTGTGGGACGATAATCTTTTGTATTACTTTCACGACTCGTATACTTGCGGAATGCGAGCGCGCGCCCATAGGCGCGCAGCACATCAAGTTTTTGGTGCCGTTGCGGGGGATTGGTGCTAGAATAGATATTAGTTTAATTGTGAGACAATTAATTAGGAATTTTTCTTTTAATTCATTTTCATAAAAAAAATTTTAATAAATAAATTTGAAAAAAAATATAAAAAAACAAAAAAAAATATTTTCGTTTATGTTAAATACATCCAATACTTAACGTAACCTTTCTTTTTAAATAAAAAAAACTTTTTTTTTCTCTTTTCGTCTATGTTAACGTATTCTTGTTTTCAAAATAATTTTTCTTTTCTTTCTTTTAAATTTTCCTTTGTTTACTAATTTCGTTATTCAATTTTCTTTTCTTTTTAAATTTTATTTTTCGATTTTATTTTTCTTAATTAACTGATTTATTTAACTTTTCCTTTTTAATTTTTTTTAATCTGATTATTTTAAAGTTTTATTTTTATCTTTTTTATTTTATTTCTATTTCCCTTTTTTCTTTTTCTTTTTCTAATTCTTTTTATTTCTTTTACCTAATTTGTTAATTTAAATTTTGAAAATATACTTTAAATATTTATTTATTTTTCCTTTCTTTTCTTTTCTTTAATTATTTTAGTATGCTTATTTTATTTTATTCTTTCTTTTTTTAATTTAAGTATTATTGCTTTTAATTAATTAAAATTTAATTTTCAAAAAAAAAATCTTTTTCTCAAACACGTAGCAAGCTAATCTTTTATGCTAAGATCAAGAAGTGTGGACTTAATACCTCTTGACTTAGAAATTGAAAGAACAGCATGCGCTTTGAGAAAAGAAAATCCGAGGTATCAGAGAGGAAGCCGAAGCCCTATATCGAGAAGACGCAGAAGTGCGGATACAATTTTGAGAAGAGCCGAACAAGCAGATTAGTCAGAGATTCTTGAACTGAACCAAGTTAGAGTCGAGATCGAGAATCGAGAACAACTTAACGAGATGGCTAAAGAAAGAATTTTTGTGGGATTTGAACGTTCCTAATCCTGAAGGAGCACAACCAGCTGTCGTGAGACCAGCAGTAGCAGCCAACAATTTCGAGATCAAACCATCTCTAATCTCTATGGTGCAACAATCGCAGTTCGCGGGACAACCAGATGAAGGTCTCAATGTTCACATCGCCACATTTCTGGAGATTTGTGACACGCTAAAGATAAATGGTGCTTCAGATGAAGCAATTCGATTGAGGTTATTTCCTTTTTTACTGCGGGATAGAGCAAAACCTTGGTTGCACTTTGTACCTATTGGATCATTCACCAACTGGGATGAATTGATTCATGCTTTTCTTCAAAAATATTTCCTGCCTAGTAAGACTACAAGACTGAGGAAGGAAATTTCTAATTTTTGAATGAAGGAAGACGAGATACTGTACGAAGCATGGGAGAGATTTAAAGATCTTCAACGCCAATGTCCGCATCATGGATTTGAGAAGTCAGCTTTAGTGCAACAATTCTACGATGGAGCAACACCAACTACTCGAAGTGCACTAGATGCTACTGCAGCCGGATCATTTTTAAAGAAGAGAATCTCTGAAGCTTATGGATTATTAGAAGAAATGGCAGCTAGTAGTTATTGGTGGAACGAGGATAGAAGTGCAACGAAGAAGGTAGCAGGACTACTAGACGTAGATGGATTAACACTTTTGATCGCCAAATTTAATACACTTGCTAAGAAATTGGACAACTTGAATGCGAATGCAGTAGCAACTCCGCCAATGGGATGTGAAGTTTGTGAAAATATTGGTTGTTGACTCAAGGTTTATTTCTCCTCTTAATTTTGATGATTATTTTAAAGCCAAATAAATTTATATATATTATTTCTATGCTAAAAATATTTTATGCAGATTTTGTTATTAAAGATTAATTGAAGAAGTTATTTTCCTACACCAGAAACATTTGCTTGAAGACCATGAAGACTTGGAAGACTCATTTTTAGGTTTTTATGTGTCTTAGAAAATTAATATAGGTTTGAGAGAAAAAATAATTATAATCACAAAATTAAATTCTTTTTCTCTCTCTTAAAAATTATTTTTAAATGTTTTAAATATGAAAACTAGAAGTAATTCCCTCCACGTTTTCTTTTCAAAATATCCTTGGAGCAAATCTTAGTTAACGGCTATTTAATGCATTTCTGATTTGCAGCTGTGTTTCTGAACTCAACTATCAGAAGTTCTGCTGTAGCTGTTAAACCTTCTGATCTTAAATACAACTTTGGTTTACTGCAGCATACCTTCTTATTAAATGCTAACTGTCGTGCATGCTTAAACCAAAGGACAAGTTCATTAATTACTCCCCATGCCTCACCTTGCTTTAGCCAAAAACATGACAGTCTCATTTAATGCTCTCAATTTTTAAATGTTATTAAAATGAACCTGTCACTTCTCTATAAAACATTTTCTATTTCTCCTTATTAATGTTGGACAAGAGTTGGAGCCATTCTTCAAGCTTTCAAAATCTCTCAAAGCTCTCTCTTCAATCCCCCTTCAATTTCTTTTCAGCGTTTGTTCTTCAAGAAATATCATCCAAGTGAAAAGATTTTCTGTTTTCATCTCTTTCTGAAGAATAGGTCTGTGTTTCTGAGTTTAAATTTGTAATCTGTTCTTTTATGCTTATAACTGCATTTCTCTTTTTCCATATAGATTTTGTAATCTGTTGTGGTTAGAGATTTTCAAAAAGAAATATACTTGTGTATTAGCTTAGTTGAGAAGCTAGTGTGTTATAGGCTTTCAAGAAGCCTTCTCCTTGAGTGAGATTGTAAAGTCTTGATCTGAGTTTTTTGATTTCTGTAAAACAGAAAAGGGTAAAAGTCAACTAGAACCTATGAAATCTACTGGGTCAAGGTTAGACTTAGGTGATTAAATCTATTTTCTTGTACTTGTTGGTTTGTCTCTTACCCTTGAAAAGAGATAACATAGTGGAGGATCTCAAGTTGTATCTTAGAGAGTGGATGTAGGCGAGTTAGTGCCGAACCACTATAAATCACTGTGTCTATCTTCTTTCCTTTTCTAAACTTATTGCTTGATGATTTTTAGTTTACACAAGTATCTATATTCTCAGAAATGCAAAGTTAGTTTAAGCTCTGTTCTGTATTGTAAGCAAGCTCTATCTCTGTATAAAATTAGAACTCTGGATTTTTGCATCATAATCTTCTGAAGTTCTAATTGGTTATTCTAAATTTATTTTAGTTCAAAATTTTAAGCTTAGTTCATTTTCTAATGTTACAAAAAGACTTGTGAAGAAGTTCTAAACTTATATACTTCTCTTCACAATGTCTTTCTAAACCTATAGTAGCTTTATGAAGCTGTTCTAATCTTGATAACTTCTCTTCACTCAGCTGTTCTAATCTTGCAAGAAGACTTGTGAATCAGTTCTAATTTCAATTACTGTACTTCACATAGTCATCCTAATCTTAGAACTATGTTGTAAGAGTATTCTAAACTGAATATCTATCTCTTACAAATACATTCTAATTCCACTGCAAATAGATTTCTATTTTGGTACTTTTAAAAGTAAAATTTTTAGAAAGCCCAATTCAACCCCCCTCTTGGGCTGTGCCATACCCATATACGAGACCCACATTGGTCATACAGGAATGAAGTGTCAGTATGGAACGGCTGAGTATACAGTGAAACAAGCTAGTTATATTCAGAATAATTACCAGCCTAGACCTCGAGGTAACCCATTCTCAAATACCTACACACCTGAGTGGAGAAACCATCTAAATTTTAGTGGTCAAACTAACAAAACCCAGCTCTTAGACCTACCTTGAACAACAATCCGAGGCCACCACCACCTAGATTGCAAAAACCAAATAATCCTCAACCCTTTCAGAATCCACAGCCATACCCAAATCCAACATCCAATCTTGAGGCCATGTTTGAAAGCTTTTTACAAAATCAAAAGCAAAGAGCTGATGCATAAGACGAACTTATCAGGCAATTGAATGAGAAAGTCGATCAACTCACAACTCATAAAAAGATGATGGAGTATCAAATGGCATAACAAGCTAGCTCTTCGAATTCTAAAGCTTATGGGAAGCTTCCGAGTCAACCAATTCCAAATCCAAAAGAGCAATGTAATGCAATAGCTCTTAGGAGTGGGAAAGCTTTAGAAGAACCGAAATTGAGACAACAAGAGGAACGACCAACCGAGAAAGAACCAATGAACTTGGAAGAAGAATCTGAACCTACGGAGGGAGAGAAAAAGAAAGAAAAGAATTGAAGAGTCTGAGAGAAGAAGATATTCAGAGGAGGATGAAAGCTTTTGAACCTCCAATCCCATTTCCCTAAAGATTAAGGCAAGCAAACCTAGATAAGCAATTTGGCAAATTTTTAGAGATGCTTAAGCAGTTGTATGTCAACATCCCCTTCACGGATGTCGTCACTCAAGTGCCATCATATGCCAAGTTCTTAAAGGAGATACTAATGAAGAAGAGGAAATTGGGAGAATGCGAAACAGTAATATTCACTGAAGATTGTAGTGCTGTAATTCTGAACAAACTACCACCCAAGTTGGAAGATCCCGGTAGTTTTTCCATACCATGTGAAGTAGAAGTGATGAAGATTAACAAGGCTCTATATGATCTAAGGGCAAGCGTGAGTCTTATGCCCCTATCTATTTTTGAAAAGTTAAATATTAGAGAACTAAAGCCCACTAGAGTGATTTTGCAACTTGCCGATCGATCAGTCAAATATGCGGTCGGAGTAGTCGAAGATGTGCTGATTAAGGTTGGAAAGTTTTATATTTCAGTAGACTTTGTTGTGTTGGAGATGGACAAAGATATACACATTCCGATCATTCTTGGTCGACCCTTCTTAGCAACAACCGGAGCTTTGATTGACTTGAAAGAAGGAAAGCTTATATTGAAAGTCGGCAATGAAGAAATTGTTTTTAATTTGTTTGAAATGATGAAACAACCAGCCAAAATTTTTGAATGCATGTGAGTCGATGTGATAGACAAAGTGGTGATAGAATTGTGTAAAGAAACACGCACCGACCTGCTTGATTGCTATCTAAAGGACATCAAAGAGATGCAAGAAGTGGAAGAAGAATACAAAGCTTTATACCTAGAAGTTTCCAGAGTAAAGATGAAAAGCAGCCTAATCCAAACCAGTCTGATGAAAAGGAGGAAGCACCATAGGTAGAACTTAAACCTTTACCTCTCGAATTAAGGTACGCATGTCTTAGCCAAAACTCTACATATCCTGTAATTATAAATTCTTCATTAGATTCTAACCAAGAAGAAATTTTGTTGAATCTGCTTAGAAAACACAAAAAGATATTAGGGTACAATATACATGACTTAAAAGGCATAAACCCTTCCATATGCACACATAAGATACTAATGGAGGAAGGATTTAAACCTTCAATTGAACCTAAATTGAACCTGATATGAAAGAAGTAGTCAAAAAGGAAATAACCAAGTTGCTGGATATACGCATAATATATCCTATCTCAGATAGTCCATGGGTTGGTCTAATCCAGGTAGTACCTAAGAAGGGTGGTATTACTGCAGTTAAAAATGAGAATGATGAAACTCTAGCAACTAGGACAATCACGGGATGGCGTATGTGGATTGACTATAGGAAATTGAATAGCGCCACTCGTAAAGACCATTTTCCATTGCCATACATTGATCAAATCTTAGAAAGATTAGCTGGTCACTCATATTTTTGCTATCTTGAAGGTTTTTCTAGTTTTTATCAAATTTACATTCATCCATTAGACTAGGAAAACACCACATTTACTTGTCCATGTGGCACATTTTCTTTTAGAAGAATGCCCTTTGGACTCTGTAATGCACTTGCTACATTTCAAAAATGCATGACCGCTATCTTTTCTGATTTTGTCGAAGAGATCATGAAGGTATTTATGGACGATTTTTCTGTATGGAACTTCTTTGATAATTGTCTGACTAATCTGTCAAACATTTTAAAATGTTGTGAAGAGGTAAATCTTATCCTAAATTGGGAAAAGTGTCACTTTATGGTACAAGAAGGAGTAGTTCTTGGACACATTGTCTCTGAGAGAGGAATCAAGGTTGATAAAACAAAGGTGGAAATCATCGATAAAATGCCGCCACCATCTTCAGTAAAGGAGATTCGAAGTTTTTTGGGGCACGTGGGATTTTACCAACGATTTATAAAAGATTTTTCTAAGATTTCTAAACCCTTGTGCAATCTTTTAGCAAGGATATTCCATTCATTTTTTACAAGGATTGTTTAGAATCCTTTCACATGTTGAAAGAATCTTTAATATCAGCCCTAATTATTCAACCACCAGATTGGAATCTTCCTTTCGAGATTATGTGTGATGCAAGCGATTATGCAGTAGGAGCTGTAATCAGACAAAGGAAAGACAAAAAGCCATATGCTATTTACTATGCCAGTAGAACTCTTGATGGAGCACAAATGAATTATACCACCACAGAAAAGGAGTTTCTAGCTGTTGTATGGGCATTAGACAAGTGCAGAGATTATCTGTTTGGATGGAAAATGACCATTTACACGGATCATGCAGCTATGAGATACCTAATAGCTAAGAAAGACGCAAAGCTGAGATTGATCCAATGGGTACTACTCCTATAACAATTTGACTACGAGATCAAGGACAAGAAAGGAGCAGAGAATGTGGTAGCTGATCATCTGTCTAGAGTCAAGTGTGAAGATGACATTGGAGACGACATGAATTTTCCAATCGACAACTCATTTTCAGGAGAACAAATTTTCATTGTGCACAATAACAAGGTACTATGGTTTGCTGATTTTGTTAATTACCTTGTGTACAGGATTATTCCGCCCGATCTGAGCTACAACCAAAAGAAGAAGTTTTTTGCTGAGGTAAGAAATTATTTTTGGGAAGAACCCTTATTGTACAAAAGATGTGGAGATGGAATAATGAGAAGGTGTATACCGGAAGAGGAAGTGCAAGCAATATTATTTCACTGTCATTCTTTGCCTATGGAGGACACTTTGGAACGGCTAAGACAGCTGCTAAAGTACTACAAGTAGGATTTTTCTAGCCAACGCTCTTCAAAGATGCAAAGAATTTTGTAATTTCTTGTGATAGATGCCAGAGGATGGGAAACGTGTCTTGGAAGTCGCAATATTTGACGTATGGGGCATAGACTTCATGGGACCCTTCCCGATATCTCACTCGAACCAGTACATTCTGTTAGCAGTCGACTATGTTTCCAAATGGGTAGAAGCAGTTACAGCACCAACTAATGATGCGAAAGTGGTAGTAAAATTCTTGAAGAAATTTATACTCTCCAAATATGGAACACCGAGAGTTCTCATCAGTGATGAAGGAACCTATTTCTGTAATCAATCATTTGAAACACTTTTGAAGAAATATGGGGTCAAACATAAAGTAGCAACGCCTTACCATCCGCAGACCAGTGGACAAGTGGAGATATCAAATCGGGAAATTAAGAGCATCCTATAGAAGACAATAAATGTTGCAAGGAAAGATTGGGCTTTAAAGTTAGACGATGCTCTCTGGGCTTATAGGACAGCCTATAAAACTCCGATTAGAATGTCTCCTTTCAGACTTATTTTTGGGAAACCATGTCATTTACCCTTCGAGCTAGAACACAAGGCCTATTGGTCGATAAAAAATTTAAATTTTGATCTAAAAGCAGCAGGCAGGAAAAGATTGATACAATTCAATGAGATGGAAGAATTGAGACGGGACTTGTACGAAAATGCAAAAATCTATAAAGAAATGACGAAAGCCTGGCATGACAAGCACATATGGAGGAAAGTTTTTAAAGAAGGAGACCATGTGTTGTTATTCAACTCACATTTACGACTTTTTCTGGGCAAATTGAAATCGCGATGGTTCAATCCTTTTCAAGTGGTACGAGTATTCCCTCATGGAGCAGTTGAAGCATGGAGCAAGGATATTGGAAATTTCAAAGTGAATGGGCAAAGGTTAAAGCTCTACTATATTCCAGAAGAACTACAAGAAGAAAAATTTCTCCTTAATTGATTCGCTCCAATCATCACCGAGGGAGAGGTCAAGCTAACAACTGAAAATTTGCGCTTATTAGGAGGCAACCCAATTATAAAAAAAAAAAATATAAAATAATAATAATAATATATAAATAATAATTATATATATGTGTAATATATATACATAAAAAAAATTTTATACATATATATATTTACGTAGCTATCGTTTATTTATTATTTTATTTCCATAAATTTACTTTATAATATCTATTTAGAAACAATAGTATTATATTATGAATTATTTTTAGTTTATTTTATTTTATTTTTCCTTTTTCTTTCTAGCCATTAGTTAGGATTTGATTTCTTTTTATATTGTTTTGTTTATTTTATTATATTCACAACGGTAACATGATTTGGATTTTATGGACAAAGATTAAAGCTGATGTCATGGGGTATTAAGTGAATTTGATGAGGTGGAAGACATTGTCATGCATGAGAGAATTGGTTCCATGAGAAAGGGCACTGCATACACGAAAGGACCGTCCAACAGATCATCTCGCAGGACATCTCGCCACAACCAGCAACAGTTGTACAAAGCTGCTTTCCAGGTGTGCATTTTCTATTCACTTAACTGCAAGGTGTCAAATTTTGTTTTCTAGTTAATGGACACCTGTTCTAGCATGCAACCTCACATTAAACACTCCACTCATCTCTCAAAATTCTTTTTGCATGGTATTTATACAAAACTTTATTTGCAAAATCATCCTATTCAAAAGCCATGCACGTTACTCTTCTTCTCTATTTTCAAATACTTTGAAGAACCTTAGAACCCAACAACACTCCTCTTTCCCTTCTCTTTTTCAAGTAATTCCAACAAATTTCCGTCACTTTTGGTCATGATGCCACCACATAAAGCCTTGTCTCCAAAGCTTGTCTACAAGCGCCAACACAAGTCATCCCCAACAAGCACCTCCAACTCGCTGGACCAGCCATTCCAGTTGCAAAATCCAAGTCTACTTCCAACAAGAGAATTTCCTCTTGCTCGCCCAAGGAGACCCATCCTACCAATTAGGTATTTTACTGAGACACTCCTAGAAAAACTTAGGATTAAAGATGAATTCATGGGTATCCTAGAGAAAATGGGATGGAGAACTCTATTTTCAATTAGGTGTAGAACTCATAGAAGGTTAACGTTGGAGTTCATTTCCACTTTTAAATTTGAATATGACCATGAGCACCCTGATGCGTTTGGCCAGATTGGCTTTGAAATGAATTTCACTCAATATCTCACCACCATTCAGTCAATAAATCGCCTCTTAGGAACCCCCATTGATGGTCTTAGAGAGCCACCTATAAGATATAATGAGAAAGATGCTTGGCTTTTGTTGTCAAGACAAAATTCACCTTTTAGGACCTCCTACACAACCAATGCGTTGAGAAGCAAGCCTCTAAGGATCCTTCATCGCTTTTTGTCCAAAACTCTATTAGGACGGCATCAACATGCAAGAAGGATAACTAAAGAGGAGCTTTTTCTCTTATGGGCAACCTATAATGGACTTAAAGTAGATGTAGCATTGTTTTTGTGTAGGGACTTTGTTAAACTTCACCAAGCCTCTCATTCCGCCTTAGTAATTGGAGGTATTGTTACTTGAATAGCCATGGGTTTCAATGTATTTGATAATGGATACACAGAATGCCCTCTTGGAAATATTGAAAAAGAGAAATTCACCATGAGCTCACTTGTTAACATGAGAGTAGTCGCTAAACATGAGGGATATTTTTACTTTTTAGCTAGGAATGGTGACTTAGAAGGAGATCCCATAGCATGTGTAGGTGAGGAAATGAGTGA
>CANUEX010111649.1:0-25174 GCA_948099535.1 Jatropha multifida | reverse complement strand
AAGATATTTTTTAAATTTAAAAATTAGTGTTTATTTAAAATAATTATCTATATTCATATTTAATTTGATTATTTAATTTTTTTCATCTATTTACAATATTTTTATATTTATATATCTTTATTATTATATTTATATTTATTTGCAAAAATTTTATATATATTTATATAATGTGATTATTTTATTTTTTATATAATAATAAAATAATAAAATAATCTGCGGTCACGCCCGCTTTTGCCTAATTTTTCTTTAAAGCTTTTTATGTCCTCCCTCCCTCAACTGCTATCGAAAGACAGCCTAATTGAGACTTTTATTTATCCTTAAACGACAAGGTTTTAAGGAAACTCTAGGTAGGTTTTGTTGAGCTTACAGTGTGATTTCGACCAAACACACGCATTTCCAGAGAAAAGGAAGGGCCGATCAATAAAGCACATTACAGCCATGACTGGTAATATTCCGATTTGATTCTTTTAATCTCGTTTCTATAGTGTAAGTAGCGGTATGAGTACGACTGTGGAGGAGTGTAAAGCGAGACTCTTTTGTTGGAATCACAGATACCCGTAGGCTGCAATAGGAATTTTGAGCTGGTGAAATTAATGGGAGTTCATTTATTTGATAATTATGGCAGTGTTAATAATTTGATTAGAGAAGTAATACTGAAATTAATGTCTGAATTAAGTGACTGAGTTTTTCCAATCAATCATAAGCTTCTTGCGCCTGATTTCTGAATGTATTTAATTGAACTAGAAAAGAATATACAGTTAAATATTTGGAAAAGTTCACAGATTTTTCAACGAATTGCGCGTTCATATCTGTTAAACTATGTGGGCAGACTATGGACAGGAGCAGGAGATGGAAATTGAAGCATTGGAAGCGATACTCATGGATGATTTCAAAGGTATGGGAAAGAAGAGATGTGGTTGATTCCTGTTTTGCAGGCACTAATTTTGTTTTGCATGGAAATTTATTTGACTGAGTGTTTGTGGGCACTAATTCTTATTTGTGTTCTAGCAATTCATTCGAGCGAGAGTGGTTTAAATACTTCGAGTCGATGCTTTCAAATAACAATATCTCCACAGGTATGTATTATTATTCTGATTTTTTCTGGTTTAATTAGTCAACCTTTAATGTCTGTCAAGCCTTTTTTTCCTCTTGAAAATAATGCATTGGCTCTCAATTGACTTGGCATCAGTTGTTGGAATCTTAAAGCAACTTCTAGTTTTGTCTAAATATTTTGCCCCTGCATTAAACGTACTTGATTTTGTTGATTTTTGAAAGCAAATAAGATGTGATTGTATTCATGCTTTTATGCTACAATTTTGTTGATCATGTATTTCATGTGTTTGGATTCTTGTGACTCATGTTGAATCTCTCCTTTTGTTTTCTATTGTTTTAGCTGTCTTACCAAGCAGTAGTTATGTGCTGCATTAGTAAAAGGCAGCTGAGATCAACTTCTCTGCTAGCTGCTTCAGGGCTATGAGCCTGAAGTTATTTGTTCTAATTCAGCTTTCTTCACATAAAGAAAGATGTAATGAAATTGGAATGGAGGATAGAAAATAATATTAACTGCTCATGCATGCTCAGTATTTACTTCTGATTCTAGCTGAAAATTAGATTTCAGGTGTTAACATTTCAGATGTATCAACTTTAGCAACAATTTCTCATATTTCTTTCCTCAAGTGAACTGCAAACAAGAGAGATCCAAATTACTCTCATCTGTATTATGTTTCACGCATTAGCAAAGGATTTCTTTTTCCATGCGATTACCTTTCTCTGTTTATTTCCATCAGGATGACGATGATGCGTATGATTCAATGGCCACTCCAGGTTGTTATCTTTATATTATGCGATAATTTGCAGATTTTTTTCACCAAAGTATTTCTAATCAAAGTCAAGTTACTATTATAGTTTTAGAAGATTTTTTGCTGGCTTCCCTTCCCATGCCATTTTTGTGATTTCCTAGATTCATTTATTTATCTTTTGCTTCTCAAACCTTTTTCTTGCAGTTCAGCTAGCTCTCATTTTCTCACACACAGAGAAATATCCTGATGAGCCTCCATTACTAAATGTGAAAAGGTTAGCATGTCTGTTGTACTATCAATTGTCTAAGAAAATAACTAGAAAATGTTGATGCATGTGGATGCTCTTGGATTAAGTTTTGAAATCGTAAATTTGGAACTTTCTAGTAAATTATAAAAGACTTCAATTTACTTAAATGAAATTGAGTTTGTTAAATTTCCTAGAAAAACTCTAAAATTGTCAAAATATGAAAGTATGTCTGCCTTTCTTACAGAATTGTATATAACTTAAAATTACAAACGCAATCAAAAAATAACTGAACCGTGAATTATTTATATATTAACCTATCTAAAGATCTAAAGTTTTCTTCAGTTTAGTATTGCACATCAATCCTTCACCAGAAAAAAAAAAAAAGAAGAGATTGCCAAATTGTAAATATTGCATAAATTACTACTGAGGTGCTTTTCTGAGGTTGCATCAGCTTATTCTTCAATGAATTATGGATGTAGTTTTGTATAGATGAATCATGTGTCGTAGCATCTGAATTTTCCCCCCTTTCTTCCTCATCTTTGCAGCATAAGAGGCATACAACCTGGTGATCTTAACATTCTGAAAGAAAAGCTTGAACAAGAGGTAACTAAGCTCTTTTCATTGTTATTTTCCCCTTAATTCTCCTTTGAAATATCTGAAGCTACTGTACTTAAAATCTAGCTGCTTTACAATTTACCATAATTGAAAAGCCAAGGTAAGTTATACTCTCTCCATTCTATCCTTCCCGGTATAAATTAATGTTCAATAAAAACCCTAAAAGAGCTGCTACTGAGATGGCTTAATTTACTACAGTATTTGTTGGACAAGTCCAAGATTAAGGCTTGGATGTTTTTGTTTAATTTGTTGTAATAACAAATTGTTCCGCTGATTAGCAAATGCCATGTCCTTATTTTACAGGACAGTGTTACTTTTAGTTTGTTAATTTTCTCCATATGTGATTGAGGATGTAAGGATGACTTGACTTTCGTTAGTAAATTATGCTTGGGAAAAAGTAGATATAAAGCACCAGAAATTGTATTTAGTTGCCTGGTTATGCATATTGACTGAATAATGATGTCTTACAGGCATCTGAAAATCTTGGTATGGCTATGGTGTACACACTGGTTACATCGGCTAAAGAGTGGCTGTCTGAAAAATATGGCCAAGATGCTAGTGATGAGAATATCGAAGATGAACAGGCAGCAAAAGAAGATGTAAGAATGTTTTCAATGCATTTTGATTTTCACCAGTTTCACAGTTTTATGCTGGCTGGATTTAAATACAGACGTACTTTATCTTTCCAAGAATTTCTCAACAATATGGACCCCTAGATCTCTAAACTTGCAAAATCATTGTGCTTTTACAATTCAGACATATGTTTTATTTATTATTTAAAGCTTTAAGTAGCTGGCTCTCTATACTTCCTCTTCAGATCATTGTACCACATGGAGAACCGGTTACCATTGATACATTTTTGGCATGGAGAGAAAGATTTGAAGCAGAATTGGCGCTTGAGAGAGCCAAGTGAGTTCTTGTGTTGTAATGACGTTATATTATTGCCCACTTCTGTTTCTGGATTTCAGGCAACTACGGTTTTAGCAAACATCTGGAAGTTAAACCAAATTGGGAAACTATTACTGGTGTATGAATTCTGACTGCAATGGTTTTCAATTGCCTTTTATATTCATATGGTCAAGTGATTGATTCATGTGTTCCTGCATTGCCTCTTTTATGTTTGACATTATAGGATAAAAGAAATAGACATTATTAGTTTTCTTGTATATTTAACACATAATTCATGCCACAAGTCACACTTGATGACCCACTGATACTTCTTTTTCTTTAAATGTTATCAGATACTGGAATGTGTTAGCTTTGAACTGTTACTTCATGACCACTAACTTGCACTTTACTTCAGGCTGATGCCTGAATCTGCACTTACAGCCCCTAAAGAGAAGAAGCTTACTGGCAGGCAGTGGTTTGAAAGTGGAAGAGCAGTATGTTTCATTCTCCGAGTGTTCCTGTTATGAAGTGGATGCATTTTAGATTTCATGTCTAGGGCCTAGTGGTATTTTATGCATGGGTGCATATTGTAGTGTGTTCCAAAAAAGTCAACTTACCTTTAGTAACGCTGAATGATGCATGGTTCCACAGTTAGTATTGGAACTCAGACAGTCATACTTGTCCACTGATAGAACCTTAGACTTGTTAATTTGGCTAAGTTAGCATATCACCAGTTTGATATCACTGTTGAGTCCATAAGGTCAGATCACTTGATAAATTACTGATTTCTAGTAAATGACTCTAATGCTCTCATGCATTTTGCAAGTGCATTTTGAGACAGAAATCCTGTCTATGGAGAAGGTTGAAAATCTGGATAATATAAATTTGGATTTTACTTGCCCTCTTTCTTAGTCGATGGAGTTTAATTTACTTCAAAATATAATACGGGTCTCTTCTGCAGAAAGGTACAGCCCCAGTTAATGAAGGCTCTGACGAGGAAGATGAGGAAGAAATTGATTTTGATGACGATGATTTTGAAGGTGACCTTTTAAATTTGTAACATATAAGTCCGTTTTGACATTTTACAATAAACATGTGCAAACCATGAACGTGATTCTGACCAAAAGATTATTTTTCTCTTTGATATTAATGGCAGATGATGAAGAAGATATGCTTGAGCACTATCTTGCTGAGAAAGACTCATCTACTCACTCTTCAAGGATAGCCAACTGAATGGAAATTATGGTGTTGAGCTACAGACATATGGCTTTGGAAATGTATGTTTTTGTTGGCACTTTCTCGTGTGTAATTTTTTCCCAACATGTTTCTTGAGCGAAGATAGGGAATGTAGATTAGCATGTAATTGAAATTTTAGCACTCATCGAAGAGGGAAGGAGAAAAGAGACATTTAGAACAAGAATTGGATAGTTTCTCTAGTGCCATTTGCTACATAATGACTCAAGGAGGAAGAAAGATAACATCAGATTTTGTAATGAACGGGTAAATATGGCCTCCCCAGATGCATTTGAAGTTCATCTTTTTTCTGTGGTTGTGCAATGCAAGACAGGGATGTTATATCGATACCTGCAATGGTGGATGTCTGTTTGTTGGTCCATTTGCCATCCTTGATACTTAATCCACGCTAGAACGCTATGATTGCTCAACTTCAAGAGAGAGAATGCCGATAACAAATTGTCAATAAATAATAGTAACATTTGCCCATAGATAATAATAATGATGATGATGATTTTATTTCTAACTTTAATATTCAGTACTTCACAAGATTGCATCAGCTTTTAGGCAGCATTTTAAGTGCCATGAATAAAGCACTCCCTTCTGGAGGCTCTCTCTATTCTACGACTAGACCTATCATTTTCTTTTTCCAGTGAATGCGGTCACATTAATTCTACACCAATTGCCAATTTTAAGCCTCAGATGATATTACACATATGTTACAAAAAGAGATCTGTAGAATCTTCATTGTTTTCTTGCATCAGCTTGGAAGACCCGGGGTAAATAATCCAAATTATAATGCAAATAATGCTCTTCATATCCTGTCAAGAAGTTTCCTTTTTGAGACCTCACAAACAATTGTATGTTCATTATCCTCAACCTTCATACACATCCTTGATCAGTCATCGCTTGAGCAATTGCCAGAAAAGCAGATATGGTAGCTCCATGTACCAACGCGCTGTCAAACATGGAAAAGGAACAAAAGCAGAATGAGCAGTGTCATAACTAGAATACGACAGAAATGTTTACTATTTCGCTCTATAAGAATTGGTCCAACGTGTAACATTCACAACATGACTTGATTTCCAGTTAAAGTAGAATAAAATCCTACTGACACTTCGGGTGAGGGGCTTTAGAAGGCAAACAAGTTGACCCCTTGCTCTCTCCTCCAACAAAAAAAGAAAATAAAAAAAAAAAGAAGAAAACATCTACTGATCATGGAGAATTCTGACCGTGAATCCTTTCACCCTCTAAATCTCTGCTATAATCAAAGGAGACAGTTGCATTTAACTGTTAAACCCTCAAAACCATGTTTTTTAGTAAAAACAAAAACTAATTTCAAGGAATTGGATTACATATCCCATGTACTTGTTAGCATCCAGACTTTATAAACAGAACATCAGTGCCTAATTCAAACCAACCGGCGTGATCTCCATTTGCAGATTGCACAAGGAATTGGGAACGTTTAACATGACAGTTCTAATGCAGAAAGGCACTTACTCAGGAGACTCTTTTTCGTAACCAAAATCACTTGCACCCTTGAGGGCTCTCTGGTATATCTGTTTCATGGCTTCCTGCCAGAAAAAAGTATAAATTGAAAATCCCCATAGAAATCATGAAATTGCAAATAAATATAAACTCGTTAACATCAATCTCACGAGGACAGAGACCCAATGAACCACATACACTCAAAACAAAAAAAAAAAAGGAAAGAGACAAATTAAACCTAGTTAACAAACTTAAACATAAGTCATCGTGCAGTAATATTGGGGAAGTTGCTTTAACATGCTTCGGGCTCATTAGTTTGAGCTGAGAGGTACAGATGTTGTAGCAACCCACCTATCAAGGAAATAATAAAAGCAAATAAAGACTCACCTGCAGCTTGGATTCAAAGTCTTCAGGTGACCAGTGCATCAAATTGCATTCATGGTTTAATTCAAGCTCTCCAGCAACAACCTATGGAATCCATATTGTTAAATAATTCGTGATTAATCCAGTAGTCTTTGATTTCCACCTTAAACTTGCTGATAAAGATTATACAGTACAGAAAAGGTAATCAAAGCGGTGCATTATTCACTACAAAACAAGAACTAGCCTTTTTAGATTGTTTTAAATAATAAACAGAGTTTTCAATGAAATAACATCCTTTGAGCATTGACACTGTTATGCTCACTGCCACAATCATCAATTCCTTTCAGTTCTCAACCAATCAAAAGTAAAGCACCTGTTTCACTTATAAAAAAACAAGTGCACCACAAACTTAATTTATAATCATTTGAAAATATCAAAATTCAAAAGCATCATCAATATTCAAATATCATTCAGAGTAAATATATCAAGAAAGGAACAATTCTTGCCCAGTTAAACATTAGTAAGATTCAAATTTTGAAAACGATTTCTCATTAAAAAAAAGTTTGAGATATTAGTTTCTAACATAAAATTAAACCATTCAACCATGTTGTTAGGTGGTACACCCTGAAATATCTTCAAACCTGAACTAATTCACCAAATTTTACTATCATTTCTGATTGGATAGTTTCATACCTGTTTTTTTTTTGTCCTATTGATAAGCAAATCACAAACTCAAACCACTACACAGATTGTTCAAATCAAGTAATATCTGCAAATCTAGTGAAATACCTATCTGAAAACCAAAGGGAACTACTTTAGTGCACATTGACTGACTGTTAAAATTAGTAACCAAAATAAAATTTTCCATGGGTTGTAATTGCAGTTTGTACAAACAGGGTCCACTATACTAATTCACCTATCTAGTGAAATACCTATCTGAAAGCCAAGGGGAACTACTCGAGTGCACATTGACTGACTGTTAAAATTAATAACCAAAATAAAATTTTCTATGCCTTGTAATTGCAATTTGTAAACAGCATCCACTATACTAATTCACCTATCTAGTGAAATACCTTTCTGAAAACCAAGGGGAACTACTTTAGTGCATGTTAACTGACTGTTAAACTTAATAACCAAAATAATATTTCTCTGTCTTGTAATTGCAATTTGTACAAACAGCATCTAAACTAATGCAGCAGTCTCTAATAAATTCATCGCCTTAAGCTTCTATACTGGCATATCCTGAATATTATATCCAAGATGATGCATTTGTTTGTGCTAACATAATGTTGCTCTTTTTTGAGGAACCCAGAAATATATCTTACATTTCCACTTTGCTTTTTGAGATACTCGGTGCATCAAGGGAAGCACATGAGAGTTAATAAAACAAGCATATTGACCACAGAAACAAAAGCTTCAAGAGACTTCTAATTACATTTACAAGAGGCACCAACTTTTGAAGGCGGCAAAATCTACAAGAGAAGGAACTACACTGAACTTGTACTCCTCCTAAATGCACCATATTACAGTAATACAGCAGCCTGCTCAGATGTTCAGCAATTTCATAGTTCCTCAAAACTTTGACAAAATAAATTCACCTAAACAAGTTAAGATTATAAAATTTATCTCCAAACTCAATGATTTTAACATCAAACTCCACAACTTTTTGAATATGAGGAGTTCCAAATCAAAATAGCTGCTAAGATGCATTTTCATCATAAAACAATTCAAGGCTGGTTTATATTTACCTTAATTAGAATGGTATTGAATGGTGGTAATCCAAACAAATTTCCAACTAAGAACATAATTTTCATTATCTCACGCTTTCTGAATATGGAAGGGAAGCTTATTGTGCATAGGCCAAAAATAGTAAATATCATACCCCTCCAGCACCAGCTGCCATAGCAGGAGCAATAAGAACATTTGCTTTTCTCAAGACTTCAACAGCTTCAGGTGTACAAGGCATGTTTGAACCTAGGGAACAGAAAATAATTCAATTCATCAACTAATTTACATGAAAATTGAAGACATACCAGAGCTGCAATTGATCATACTTGGAACTACTACTACCTTCTACTAGAATACGACAACCTGAATTAACAAGATTCATGGCATCGGATTGGTTGATTTCATTTTGGGTAGCACAAGGAAATGCAACATCACACCTTTCGTTCCAAGGTTTTGCTTCATCGTAGTATTTAGACCGAGCATAAGTCTTGGAGTAATCCCTGCAGATACCACATGTGACAATGAATTGACAACCTAAAATTTTAAAAGCGAGCAACTCGATAGTAAGTGAACAATGACCAACGAAAACAGACCTCAGACTTCTTTGCTGGGCTTTGATGTCTCGCAGAAATGATATTTTCATGTAATCAAATCCTTCATCATCCACCAAGTATCCCTTAGAATCTGTACAAATATTTTGCAAGTAAAGGCATGCATTAGAAAAGTGTTCATGTAATAGTGTCACTGTAGAACCTCAACCTCAACCTCATTATGGCCATCTAACTCCTAATTTTTGTAACTAATGGATCTGAAGGATCAACAATAAATCATAAAAAAAATAAAGTAAAAGTTTCCTATTGTTGAGTTACCATATTAAAGTCAACAAAACCATGAAAACATGGCAATTGTTGCCATTTTCAAAAAGGTTTGAAGAGAATACTTCTTAGAGAAGTTGATGTGGTAAATCATAAATGAATCAAAATACATATAAATTCACATTATATTCATTCCTAGAATACAAAAAAAAAAAATGAAAGCTACCCTGCTCCAAGACAGTATAAATACAATCATTAGCTCTGCTCCAAATTCAACACTTTTATGTAATCTGATGATCGACTAGCAAATACCTCGGCACTTATATTTGCCTGGTCGTTACTTTTCACCATTAATGACTTTTTCTCAACAAAAAGCTTATTGGGTAAGTCTAGAATTCAATACCCTATACAAATTTACTCCGGTCAAGTAATTTAGAATTCATTGAGATTATACTGTAGTTCCTTCACAAACAAAATATAATTGTTTATCTTGGTGTTCAAACATAATCATCCAATTAACAAGATAGACCCATTCACCATTAGTAACTTTTTCTCCAAAAACAAGGTAAAAACAAGTTATTTGGAAAAGCTTATTGCACAAGTCAGAATTCAATAACCATATAAAAACTCACTGCAAGTCAATTAATATAAAATTCATTGAGATTACACTCTACTTCATTTACAAAAAAATACAGTTGTCAAAAAGCTTGGCGTTCAAGATACTCATCCCTTTACCAGGATAAACCCATAATGAAAATCATGGTGATTAACAAGTTCTATGCAAGAAGTTCAATGCCAGTTGCCAAATTAAAAATCATGGTGATTACAAGGCAGATATGCATATATTCTTGTTCATCTTTTTCAAATATATAAATAAAGCGAGCTGCTATTGCCAAATAATTATTTGAAGTCAAACTATCATAGCAAAATCATATGTGCTGATTACCAAAACAAGTGCAACCTGATCATCAAAAACGATATTCACCAAAGGGCCAAAAAGTACCTGATACAGTGATTGGAAGAGCGCCATAGGCAATAAGCTTCTCCAGGACATGCATTGCAATCTTTCCAGAACCACTTACAACACATCTGGACGGGAAATTAAGACAAATAAATTTAAACTGAGAAATTTGTAGAATTAAGAAGGACTGAACTTTAGCAATCCTTTTCTGTGCTTAATTAACCACAAATTATCAATAATAAAACATTTGATAAAGTTATACTGCAAAAATAAAAAGGTTTAACAATGTCTTAATTCTCAAATACAAGGTATCAGATTGTTCAGTGAATAGTGTGCACAAACAAGCTGTGCGCTATATTGAATAAAATAAAGATTTCAAGGCTATGTAGTTGGCTTTCTTGTGCATTTTAAAAAGATTTCAGAGTGAGGTACCTTAGTCCTTTGAGTTCTTTATTCATTTCTGCAAGTATAAGCTGAGCAAAGAAAACCTGCATAAACATGGGGAATTCATTAAACAAACTCCAATGTATTTAAAACAAAAGACATACAGGAAGTTGACAGAAAGCAATATGAGTAAAAAAAAAAGGAATAAAAATTTTCATGCGCATGGGAGTCACTATTAGCAAAGAAGCAGTATCTAAGAGATTAAATTATGAGACCATATTACCAGACCATAGCCAGTAGCTTCAGTTCGAAGGCTAGAGCCAGACCAAAATATCCTTGGCCCAGTAAAACTTCCCTGCATAAGTAAGGCATACATATGAAGGCATATAGAAAAGTCCCTTAACTTTTTTCCTGAGATGAATATTCACGTAAGCAATCAATTAAAGATACAATAAACAGAACAAAGACAAATATAATATAAATTTTATATGAATGATAACTATACTTACAATAAAAACTACCAAAAAGATGCAACCCCAGTGCACACACGCAGACATCCTCCACCCCTCACGGCAACATAGAATTCATTTGAGGAGAATTTAGAGAATTAAAAGATTTTAATGTACATATATACATAAATAGGAAAGAAATCAGTAGCTTGATTATAGGAATAATTGCAGCTTGATTTTAGAAGCAGACCATATATTGTCTAGTTTCCTTTATAGGTAACCTAAATTTGTGTATATATATATGTTGTAAAATCAATTCCTAAAGCAATATAGTGAAATACAATTTCATTCACTCTGGTTAACACCTTGAGTTCTTAAGAATATAATATTCATGAATGTTAAGACCACCCCGTTTTACTTTCCATTCCACATGCTTCTCCACATGCAAACATTGAAACACACATGGGAAAAAGCATGCTCGTAAAGTCAGACAAGCTGAATCATTCATTTATCTTCAACAAATGGTTATAAACATAAGAGTTAATAGCAGGATCCCAAGAAGAACCTGGAAGTGACCAGCAAGACGTCTATACTGCCCAAAGAGATATCCCATTTCTCGAGTACCAACTCCCAGCTCCTCTGAAGGAAGGTCCTAAATGCATACAGAATGAAATCAGGTCCATGCAACAGTGAGTTGGTAATAAGAGACTGAACAGGTAAGGGCAACAGAATCTTCTGGACTTACCTTGTCAGGACCCAGATATCTATAGATCTCGTTCATGAAACTTTGGCTAAAACGCATAATCTGCCAATGTAGATTTTGCAAACATAAAGAGAATTTCTGGGAAATGCAAATTATAAGACATCATAAATAGAATTGCTGTCACCTCGTTATCACTTTTTCCTTTCGGATCAAAATCACTTCCACCTGCCGCCCCTCCCAATTTGTATGGTGATAAAGCATTTTTTAATGTCTGCAATAAAGAGAAAAGCACAACATCACACAGCAACTGTCAGAGCTAAGCTCTCTTGTGCATGAAAGTTTTTGGAATATGCATCAGATAATCCTTTAACGTTTTTAGAATTCACAACAAATATTTGTGTGCTTATAGTCATTCAAATAAGTTCTACCCTTTTTTTTCCAGAACCATTTTGGTTCTGCCAATTCCTAATAAAATATAGAGCTTATAAACAAACATGATTAAGATGCGCAAATGATCCCAGAAGGAAGAAACAAGAAGAATGCTGGCACAGTTTCAACACCAATTTCAAACACTGAATTCAACAAGATGGTGAGCTTAAACTCTGGAAAAAAAAAAAGGAGTACCTGTGCAAAACCGAGGAACTTAGCAATACTTAAGTTCATAGCAGGATGAAAACGAATGCCACCCCTACATGGACCCAGTGCCTGGTTAAAATGCACTCGAAACCCTCGATTGACATGTGTCTCACCCCTGTCATCCACCCAAGGAACACGAAAAATAAGCATCCGCTCAGGTTCTAACAACCGCTCCATGATGTTGACATACCTGAAACATAATAGAGCAATTTCATGAGCATAATATACTGAATTTGAGATTTTTTCCAATTGATGATTAAGTGAAAGAAGGGATATTAAATATAAAATAAAAAAAACCATTATATGGTGAACTCACTGAGTATTTTTCCCAATTACTCTTTCTAAACCATGAACAGCTTCTTGCACTGATTGTATAAATTCAGCCTCATGCGGGTCCCTTTTAAGTGCAG
Organism: Jatropha multifida; assembly: GCA_948099535.1. Lineage (NCBI taxonomy): Eukaryota > Viridiplantae > Streptophyta > Magnoliopsida > Malpighiales > Euphorbiaceae > Jatropha > Jatropha multifida. The sequence continues at coordinate 12,455 of CANUEX010111649.1, read as the reverse complement.
CTTCAACAATTGTTCCAGCCGTTTTCGACATGAGAGCTTCAGTATAAAAAAAAAAAAAGTTAAAGGCTTGGCCAAATGGAGAAAAATAGCGACACAAAATCAGGGAAAGAAAATCTTCTTTTATTATTTCATCAACCACGTGGTTCAGCATAGGTATGCCAACAAAAAAGCAGTCAGAAATTACTTCAACTAAAATATTAAGTCTCAACTTTTAAACAACAAACGTATAGAATCAGCTTACAACCTTTTACATAAATGGGCTTATCGACAATTATCTTGTCCTTGGAGGCTATTTGAAGACGAAGAGCCTCTTTGTGAAGCAAACTATTATTATGTTCTTCCAATGCACTCATCTGCATATTCCTACTGCCTTCATTTCCATACGGATTCCTTCTATGCTTCCTGCCATATTCTCTGCAAACAGAGCAGAATATCCTTGCAGTTCCATCCTTCACATCCACATATGCCCATTTGTAAGTATCTGCCCACTCCTCTCTCCATCTTTTTACCACCTTCTTCTTCCTTTTCACTGGTTGTGTCTTTGACATATCTTGATCCTCGTTGGGAAGTTGAGATACCATTACCATATTCTTGGCCTCTTCATGCTCCTCAGTAGATGGTTCACGTGGTTGGCCACCGATCAAAGGGGCATTAGCGAAGGAAGGGTCATCATCACCATGACCAATTTCCAGATCAATCTCCTCCCCAAGCTCCCTGACCACCAAGTGATGCCTCTGTGCCTGCTGAATCAAGTTCATATCATCCATCGTGGAATTCATCCCTGCCCCACTGGTTGGCAGCAACATTCAGCATGACAGTCTTACCACGGTATAGAATTCTCAACTGCATGTTATCACATGGCATACTTACAATTAACCAATTGCCATCAAAACAAAAGGGAGAGAGTGCTAAAACTGAAACAATAATATCAAATCATGCATATTTCAATAATTGAGCCCAAGAAGACAGAAACCTCAACCCAATTGATTCTATTAACAGTATGTGCCTTTCTGTTCCATGTTTGTTGAATGTATATGACAAGCTCATGATTTAGCCAAAACAAGTAACAAAATCCACATGTTTTAGCATCAACTCGTTCCATTGAAATCTTGCAGGGTCCACGCGTAGTACTTCAACTCCCAATAAATATGGGAGATAGAATGAAGCTATGAAATAAAAAAAAAAATATAGGATAGTATAGCAATTTCATGCAGATAGAAATTAGAAGAAATATATTTAAAAATATTGATTTTTAGAGATCTCATATATGCCCCAAAAATAAAGAGTAGAAGAAAAGCACCTCATAAATAGCAAGATAAGCGCTCTCTCTCTCTCCCTCGGCCTACTCTTTGGTCTTAAAAATGCTGATTTTAGGAATGAGTTACTGCCCAAACCAGCAGCAGAATTCAGCTTTACTTTCATGATTCAGCACCAAAAATCATTTTATTTACCCATTTAAGATTAAAGACAATAACAAAGATAGCACCAATTAATCCATTTTCACAGAAAAATTACAACGCACTTAAAAACAACCACAATCCATTTCCTTATCCACTAATCATTACCCTAAGAAATACACAGTTAAGAAGAGGTCCCAGCCATACAATTAAAAACGAAAATTCCACAATCATCCTCCTTAATTAATCACCCTAAACCATCAGACCACCGAAAAGTTCCCCAAATTATTCTAAAAAGAATTAGCACCAAATTTACATACCCAGAACGTTTAACATAGCCATAAGTTAAAATTAAATATTAAACAATACCCAGAATTTCAAACTAAGAGAAAAACAAAAGCAAGTACCTGAAAGATTAACAGACGGAGCCAAAGTTGCAGTCTCAAAAAAATTGATTGTTTTTTATCGTTTAAAAGTAGTGGTTCCTCCTCGACAAACTGGTCCTTCTTCTAAAGAACAGGAGCGAGTATTGAAGGTGCAAAAGAGATTGTTATTACAGTGAGATCGAGCTCATAAGGTAAGGCATATAGTGGGCGCCTCTGTTGATCACTGATACTTTCTCCGTTTTTTCTTCGAAAAAACAAAAAAAGGAGAGTAGAGCTGTGTTTTAGATAAAAATAAATAAAATAGAATAAAGTTCGGTTAGTGGCTTTTAATTAACAGTAATAAAAAATTAGTGCATTTTGCATTTTTGTGTGCTAAATGTGTGAGAATTGCTGAACGGAGAATAAAAGATTGAAGTGAACATTAAACTTATTTTAATCATAATATTATGATTTTTAAAGAATTTTCAAAAGATAAAAAGAAGGGACTGTCAATACATAGTTTAATAGTAAATACATATATAATCTGACAACTCCATATTTAAATATTTTTACCTTAATATTTAAAAAAAATCATAAAAAATATTTTAAAAATATAAATAATTGGATTTCGCCTTATAATATATCACAAAAATTATCATTAATTTCGTGAATATTATTTAAATTAGATTATTGCATTTTGTCATAAAATATATATATATATAATAATTAAAATGAAAAAGAATTGCCTTTTATTAGCATCTTTTTTTATGCAATGTTAATTTTGTTAAAAAAATAATTTAGCAATGGTTTGAATTCATTGAAAGTGAAATTCATACTTGGTTTGTTTGATTGAAAAATAAAATTTATAGATTTGAAACAACATTCCTATATTACATTATTAATAAAATAAAATATGATCCATAGATTATACTCTATTTCTCAACCAACAAATTTAAAATTTTATGAAACATTTAAATTCTATCATTAATTCAAACGATTTCTTTCTTCAGTTTTTCATATATATTAATAATAAATATTCAATTAGCTAATAAAAAATTTTAAATGATTAAAAGTTAATGAAGTACCTAATTTTGTTTAAATTTAATAATTTATTTCTTAACCCTGAAAGCTTTTTTTTATTGAAAAAATATTTTAAATATGGATCGATCATACGTGTATTTATCCCTAGATGTGTATCTCGAAAACTATTATATTTAGGCTATTTTAAGAATCCAATATCTATGTTTTGAAGGCAACTGAACATATGTCTTCTATCTAATGGATTAAAATTAAAATCTTAAAAGATATCTTTTAGGACAGCAATGTTTTTAAGGTCTTATCGGTTCGAATTTGAGCAATTCCAACGATAAAAGATATATTTGCTTTCATTTTGTATTTATTTTTAAAAAATAAAATTAATGAATTAATTTATCACTTCTCGAATACATCCCTATTGAATACGCCTTAATTAGTTTTACTTGATCTGTATAAAAAAGAAACAAGTCTATCCTTAACAGAAGGTACCCTTATTAGCCATAATAAGTAATTCAGTATATATGGAACATTAGTTATAACTGATTCATTATATTTGGAATATCAGAGAGGTCTTCAATTATGAAAAACTCTTTTCTATTTTTCATTTTTCATAGAAATAGACAATTTGAAAATAAAAGAGAACTAGAAAAGAATAAAAAAAATGGGATATCTTCTAGAAATGGGAATTCTCATTATAAAATCGGCAAACTGAAAAATTACAATTTCGTAATGAAAAATGAACTCTCCCCCACCCAGAGCATACATATTTGCAAAAGATAGAAGAACAAAACAGGAAAGAAGTTGAATGAATAGTGATTACAGCTTTTCTTCCCTATAAACAATTGATTGTCAAAAAAATGCATTTCGCATGTAAATGGAAACGTTATATACAAGATTTTGTTTTTCACAAAACTATATATTACAACAGAAGAATTCACTCATGTTATATCACCCTACCACAGATCAGATTTAAAGAAAGATGCAATATTCAATCTTTTGTACAGGAGAGTGCAAATTCTTTAATCTGTTGCTTAAGGTTCTGCAATAAGAGAAATGCAAAATTAGCCATACAAAACGGATTTAAATATTTTTTTTTCTAAAAAAAATGGAAAAGAAAAGGAGGGAGAGAAGCAAATGTCCAAGTTAAATGAGACCACCCTTAGTTCTTCATGAAGTATAATGAATATCCTTTTCAGCCGTTTGTGTCTCTGCAAGTCATTGTCACAATCAGCTTAGAAAATTCAATAAACAACACTATATATGTAAAAAATGCAGGCCATGTTAGTAGGCATACTGAAACACAATTTTTCCATTCCCCCAACCACTTAGGTCTCAAATTTTCTCCGCTTAGTCCTAATAAGAGAATTATTCGTGCACAAATATTGTCAAACCCATTCACTTTATGTTGCTAGATGATTGGGTGATGAATGTATTTCAAATTGCCTCCAGGCTCAAACTTTGAGAAAATCTGATGTAAAGTGATTTCAGGTTCCTAACAATCTAATCAAGCAGGAGAATCAAAATGGAAGCACTATTAAGTATACTCATACCTAATTCAATTTCTCACACAACACATTTATGGAACCATTATTTCTCATTTCTCATGTCTCAGACCTATGATCTGAATTATTAGGACAAAGATGAAATACAAGAACAGAAAATCAGAAATAAAGCACATGTGAATAACACCAACAAAATGTGCAGATTATTCAAGGCTCCATCTGTTTCACTTGTTAGAGCTACTTTGTTCCATTTGTTGTTCAAAAATAACAATACTACTGAAGTCTGGTAGGGTAATAAACTTCAAACAACTTTCCATGAAATAAAAAAAAAATTATTTTTGTTAATTGCCTGTTACTTTTCTCATGTGGAGAAATTCATATATTTACCAAGCATTTACTTATTGCTATGCATTTTTTTTTTAATGAAAGCATTGAAAATTACCTTTTTCAATGCAAAAAAATAAAAAATAATATGACTCATCTATTACCTTTTCAGCCTATAAACACCCCAGAATTATTCCTAGCTTCAGTTTATATCTTTTTCCATCTATAAAGATTGTGACCTGCACAGGCATCCTTTAAAATCCTAAATTTATCTTATCTGTGAATTAAAATTTTATATAACCAGAGCTAAATCTGGGCAATCGATTTTTTTGATAACACGTATCGGTTCAATTATTTAAAGATGATACGAAGTACCAAAATAATCATACATACCGCTCCACACTGACGATATGATTCCTTCAACTGCACCAAGATCTTTTGATATCTGTCCATATCCCTGCCTTTTGAAAATTCAAGGTCCTTTCCCAATTTAAGGAAATCATTCCTGCATATAAAAGAGATTAGATTAAAAGATTAGGCAGCAATCCAAATAACATCAGATAATTTGAATACAACCCACATAAAATTTTACCAACATCCTGAACATGAATGAAAGATATCATTATATTACCTGTAGTTCTCTAGGACCTTATTTAAGGAACAGTAACTATCATACTTGTCACGGTATTCCTGCACATATTCCTTGTACCTATAGTAAAACATAGAACTTGAGATTTCAAATTCTTCTCACATATATATATTGTTACGGAAGAAAGCAGTGAACTTTAAAGCAAAGGAAGAGGGAGGACGGTGTGATGGGACTACTCACTGAGAAATATCCTTAATTGGTCCCTTCAGCTCTGGAACATCTTTTTCATACTTAGAATAAGAAGAACCGTCTTCCTCAGAAGAAGATTCCCTCCTCTTTAGAGCATTATTATGGACCTCATTAAAACTTGCATCTTTTTGCCCATCTACCATGTCAGCCATAGTATTAGATACTTGTGTTTTACTTTCCTTTAATGAGTAGGACCCCCGTTTAGAGTCATGTAGCTGCTGTGAATTTGCAAGAGCTCTTCTATTGCTTTCTCCATAGCTTTCCGTGCTGTTTCCTAGTTTTGCCCCAGGTTCATTCTGTCTTAATCTACTATTTGTTTCTGCCAACTTGCTGAAGTGAGATCCAACTTCAGAGTTCTCTATCCTAGAAAGGTGTGGTGGATGGGACTTCACAATATTATGGTGAGATCTGGTTAAATCTTCAATATTATGATCAGGAGTCCTCTTAATCCCAGCACCTAAAATTGAGGGAGAAGGCTTTCCTGAGTCCAGTGATGTCTTTTCAACAGGTTTTGTCTTGCTTAAATCTGAATTACAGTTATCTGAAGTGCTTGGCTTGTTCTCTGACTGTTTAAAAGATCCCTTCCTTTCAAATTGTTTCTTAATTGGTGTTTCTTCAAGCAATGGCTCACGAAATTCTCCCAACTCCAATTCTGAAAGCTCTCTTTGGAGGCTTCTTCCACTGACAGTACGGTATTTTTCTATATCAACTCTGTTGTTATCCTTCAGTGACGGACCTGTGTGAGAGTTTGTAACTTGTCCAGCATCTTTGAATTTCCCAAATGTTTCACTCTGTTTCCTGTAATGGGAATCAAAGGGAGCTGAATGCCTGCCTCCAGCTCCACCTCCCTTAGGTTTTTTTGGTACCTTTTTTTCCTTTGCAAAACTATCCTCGTTTTGAGTGTCTCTAGAAGCCTTTTCTCTTTGAATAGGAAACCCGTCATGCACATAAGAATTCTTTTCAAAGAATTTACGACCATGTCCTAAGCTCTCAGTCTGTTTAGCTCTCCCTGTTTCAGAAGCTTTTGACTGTGCAATTTTATCAGAAGTCCCTCGGCCAGGTTGCTGAAAATCAGGACTAGGTTTTCCAAGAAATGCCTGATTATATGCCTTTTGTGAGCCAAAATCAGCATTTCCTTCCCTATCAGCTCTACTCATTGTTTGCACAGCAGGGCTCCTATAAGTGTCTTCAATGTCTCTATTGTGAGGACTCTCAGATACGTGGGCATCCCTACTCTCAGAAATGGGAGCTTGAGCCAAGCTTTCAACTCTCAATCTTTTGGCCTGTTCAGATTTATCATCGAAATGCTTCATTTCAGGTGCCCTTTTGGAATTAGATTTGGGTATCCTCTCAGAACTGTCAGATTGTTCATGTCTGAAGCTGTCCCTAACCATATTTTCATTATCTTCAAACAATGTTCCTATGAAAGTTTGGCGCTCTTGGATGGCATCATGGTCAAAGAAAATGGATTTTTGTCCTTCCACAGGTTTTTCATCTTCTTTGATAGGAACTGAACTATCATTTGCAGCCAATTCAAGTTCCTTATCCTCTTCAGCCAAATCTTTCTCAATATCACCTGCATCAGATTCATGACCCTCAATATCAATTGCAGCAGATCCAGTACCATCAATGTTGACCGCATCAGATCCATCTCCATCTTGATTCTCATCCGTCCTATTTGGACCTGATCTCCATGGATCTGGTGATGCCGAGAGGCCTGGTCCAGGGGCCTGTAATTCTTTGTCATCATCACTTAAAATATCCACATCCTCATCAGAGCCTTCTTTACTGTTGGATGAAGCATCGCTTTCACTGTCACTGCTACTCCCACTCCCACTTCCCACTGGACTTCTGCTTCTGCTTCTACTGCGACTTCCACTGTCACTCCCACTGTCACTGCTGTCACTTTCACTATCACTGTCACTCCCACTATCACTAGAGCTACCTGCCTGTCCCTCACTATTGTCAGAGACTTTCTTCTCAGCGAACAAATCAGGTGAATGCTGTTGGATTTCAACTTTTTCTAATGCATTTGATTCTTCTTCAAATTTAGAGTTTGATTGGTCATGTTCCTCAAATCCACCAGCACGGCTTTTCTCTGCAAATATTGATCCTGGAGCAGGTTTGTGATCACAGTTATCCTCATGAACAAGTGTATGCTGGAGATTTTCTTCAGGAGAACTGGAAGTACAAAAACACAAATAATAACCATGTGCTGGCTATAGAAACATAAAGAGATAGGCTCAAAAATTCAGAAAAATATGCCCACTGAAATGAACGATTGAATAGCATTTACTGATCAACATGTGCAAATATAAGTAACATTAATCAAAGCAAAAGAAAGGATCTCCCAAGCAGTTGCAATAGAAAACATCAAATATGAAGGGCATTTGACAAATTTCAAAGAATGCTATGTCAAGCTCTGGGAACTTGGGGCAATAAATCTTTTGGCTTAAAATGGATTGTGAAAGCTAAAACCTACTTGGAACTATAAAATGGAAAAGTCAGCATGCTTTGAATCAGAAATTAGGCATTAAATGAATCTTTGCTTTAGCTAGATCAATTTCTAACCCAAGTAAGAGTGATCTATGTTTTCAGAAGGTAAACTGCTAAAAGTACTAATTCCCTTTCAATGCTTCTTGATGAATAGTTATTTCTTCATATCTAGAATCAATTGAAAGGGAAAAAAAGAGAAGACCGTGGTAACAACTTTATTAAAGATGCATCAGTATCAGAACCCAGCTGTATCAGGTAAAAATGGTAGCTACCTTCCGCTTTCAGATGAAGGTTTTTTGAAGCTTTCCAACTCCACTCCTGGTTTCAATAAATATCTTCCAGGAGCTTGGAAAATTGCAATCTGTTGCTCAAGATTTAATGAAAAGAAATAAGTTTGTATACTGTGCTAAAACTAATCAAAGCTACTAGTTCAGCCACTTACCTTTTTAATAATGGGCTCAATCTTCTTAAAAGAGTTGGGAATTTTATCCCCAATGGCTTTCTCCAAGGCCTGATGCAAGAGATTGAATATCGAAGGAACCCATAGAAACCAGTTTTTGTTAGTGAAAAAAATAAAACACAATGGAATAAATTGAAGAAGCAGTGAAACAAATATCCAGTTAAAAAAATTTCAATTCTAAAATTTGTTCGTTATTTCTGCCACTCTTACCTTCAAGCTCATCCCTTTAGGATTCTCACTCAGCAGAGTAATCAACATACTCTGTAAATCGGTTGGTTTAGTGCCAAAGTTCCCTTTGAGCCCTGGTGTCTCCCGTACAGCACTAGGTGCCCTAGTCTGTAATTCTTTCTCTGTGGTATTGGTGTTCTCTTTACTTTTTATCAGTGTTGGTGCCACATCGTCTGTGCTCACATTATTCTTAGTAGCATTTCCTGCTCCAAATGGAGATGCTGGAGTGCCAGATTGTTCAGGAGTAGACGGCAGAGGTGAAGATGAGCGTCTACCCTTTGCACTAGCAGTTGAAGGAACTCCAGGTTTTAGGTTCGATCTGGGGACTGCATTAGCAGATAGGTTAAGTCAATTCTAATGAAAAAATAAAGCAAGAAGGAAAAGGATGGGAACAATAAGAAAGCCAAATTTTCATCATCTCACAACCAACCTCCACATAGCCTATATGCAAATAAGGTAAATTTTTCAAATTAAAATGAATTCCATAATTTACCTATTGTTGGTTCCACTTTCCGCTTCTTAAATGGAGACTCTTTCTTTTGCTTAAACATCCTCCATGGATTAGCTGGAAACAACAGTGCTACATTAGATATTTGAAGCTTGAACGTTTAAAATATAAAGCACCAAGTTCTCAACCAACCATCAGCAAAATATTTTCATTACAAGAAGGCAGCTCAGGTCAAATCAAATTAATCATTAAATATTTAACTATCAACGAGCACTAATATTTACTAAAATAGCTTCCTTCTGGAGCAACATACAACAAAATTCATGTGCATGTACGTTTGTGAGACACAGGAAATCTAACAATGCAAAAAAATAAAACTTACACTCAGCAGCTGCTAATTGCTTTATTTGACTCTTCATGGATGGGTTCCCATGATCTAACACAATAGCTCTGTGATCAGGAAAAAGGAAGATAAAAATCATAGAACTTGGCAAAAACACATCATAGAGCTTGAATTTGCCAGCTTCAAAATCGAATACCACTCAAGCCATTCAAATTTAAATAAGCCATCAGCCCAAGTTTGGAAGGCAATCAAAGATCAATATGGAGAATCTGATAGAGAAGAACTTTGAAAGGGAACTCTCATAGGAAATGAATCAAAGGATTTGACCATTTGAAACTCAAACTTCAAGATAAGATGATAATCAACAGTTTAACCACAATGAAGCATAACTACTGCAAGAAAATTATTATGTCTAAATTGCTGCACACAAATTTTAAAAATGCACTTATACCTAAAGGCGACATTATAGACTGTCTGACTGTGGAGTGTATAAAATTGGCAAGGGATATAGCTGCAAGAACTCACCAAAAGATCTTGCTTAAGCTACATGGTATGGCAAGAAAAGGGATTTAACAGCTACTAGTTCAAAAAAAAAAGACAGGATTCAGAAGATCAATAATACAAGCACGTCAGTGGGAGTCAGTCTGAATGATATACTGCATGCATTTGCATAATAAATTAGATTAACAAATTCACAATGATAAGTCCATGCAATATGCATAGATCCATTAACAGGCATGGAAAGATTCAGCATAAATAAATCTGAGGGAGGAAAAAAGAAGTAAACATTTCCTGGTGCATGGATGAACAAAATGATCTTAAGAAATGAAATAGACAGGAATACAAAAAAGACTTGATCACATCACATACTTGCGTGATTTATGTTTGCGTTCTGCTTCCTCTGATCTCATCTTAAAATGGTTCTTAGTTGATTCATCCAACATACGTTGCACATTGACCTTACGCCAGGCACACCCAGATTCAACGAGCAAACCATTTCCATCTTCACCACTTTGACGTTCTTCATAAATGTCACAAAGGTCACCAAATTCCCTTGACCAAGTAAATTTGAATTCCTTACCACCCACATCAATAACCTGTTGCAATGAGAAAAATATAAAGATACAGTTGCTTGAGAAATTACAAGCCAGAGCCATATGAACAACTTATGCTAGGATCCTGCTACATGAGTTAAATAACTACACCAAAGCTCCAGTAAGCAGTCAGTGCTCAACTGAAAATCAAACCAATAAGCAACCAAATAGATACAAACCAAAGCAATGCTCAATCAAAACAAACATTGAAAAATTACATCGTAAAATTATAGAATCAGACTACAGAAAAATACATAATCAAGTTGCCTGGCCAACATTACAGTAGCAAGCTTAACCCAGTTTTTCCACTAAGCAAACCACAAAATTGACCCAATGCTCCCTAAATCACTACCAGTTAAAGAGAACAAGCACTGCCTTCGTGATGACAAACTGATAATTACACAAACTAAGCGACAAATTATAACTCATTGACAAGTCTTTCATGATTACCATTTAGAATTGAGAAATAAATCCGAATTAAAATTGAGATTTTCGAAACAACCAGCAATTGCTAATTTGCTCGATTGGAAGCAAACCCGAACTTTGGACAAACTAAACACACAGAAACAACCAAATGATAAACAAATTGAAACGCAAATATAAACATATAGATTTGAACTCACGTTTCCATTGGTATTACCCGTGCAATCAAACTTAATCCTGGCAGTGCCACCCTGCGATTCAACCCTCCTGATCTCATCCACCAAGTCCGGCGCCAATCTTATAATCATTGCAAAGGCAAGTGGGTTATTTCCGGGAAGAAGAGAGAACGTCTCTTCGACGGCTGCAGTTGCTGCCGCCATGGCAGCGGGGGGACCGGAGCGATTGCGAGGATTTGAACTGCCACCGAGAGAGAGGCGAGAGTTAGAGGCCGCAGAAGACCGGTGAGGTGGCGGCGGAGGGAAAGAAGAGAGGCGCTTGGTGCCTCCGGCACCGCCCCCTCGAGCGACGCCCCGGCCACCGAGCTTGGAGGAGCCTCCATACATTGTTGGGGTTGTTAATTGACTGGTATTAGTTAGTAAATAATGCGGTGTCCGCGTATATAAGGTGACTCGAGTGAGATAAAGCGGGTCGGTTTTGCCTATGGAGGTGGAGGAAAAGATTCACTTGGGAGAAGGGGAATAGGACGCAAGGGGAAGAAATTCGGATTATTTGGAGGGTAAGTTGCCAAACAATGTCTTTCTAAAAATTGTTTATTTGCTATATACAATTTCTCTAAATGGTTTTCTTTTTTTTTTTTTTTCTAAGATAGAGGGGAAAATATTTTAGAGAATAAAAAGTGAAAATATTAAAATTGTTTATGATATTTTTTATCTACAATTCTACTAGAATATAATATGAATAGAAAAAAATTATCATTCATAAATTATCTTAGTAATAATTAAAATGAATACTATTAAAATTTAATAAAACTTCCTACGGTGTTATCAAATATTAAAATGAGTAGTTCAATTTCTTTTTTTAAGTGAAGACAAAAATCAACCAGATGCGAGTAAGATTTAGTTCATTCGGATACTGCATGATAGACTTTTCTTTAAGAAAAAGGAATTCCAACCAAATTAATTTTTAATAATTAAATTTCTTTTTTTGAGAATTAATGATTAAATTTTTTATAATTCCATAAAAATAACTATTTTCTATTATTCCTTTGTATTAATTATTAAATGATCCATATTAATGTCACGACCCGTTTCCATGGGCCGGACCGGCACTAGGACCTGGATAAGCTTAAGGTTTCCGAGACCCGTAGTAAGCCTAATCTCTGATTTCAACACCATAATTAAATGAAAATATTCTACAAGTTGGCCCATTATATTTTTAATGACTCAAACTATCATAGGGCCTTATTTTATTCAACTCAATCATTCCCATAAAGTTTTACATACACTTAACATTATTATTACAATCATAAATCTTAACATAAC
>CANUEX010111646.1:0-51815 GCA_948099535.1 Jatropha multifida | reverse complement strand
ACATCTTTGTTTTGTCATAGTAAAGCAGCCATCAGTATAGTGAATAATCCTATCTAGCATGATCGAGCTAAGCACATAGAGATTGATCGTCATTTTATAAAGGAAAAGATAGTTGAAGGTTTCATTAAAGTTTTCTATGTGGCTTCAAAAGAACAACTAGCTGATGTTTTCACGAAAGGCTTGAGTAGCAAGTTGTTTCATCCTTTGGTTTGCAAGTTAAGCATGTGTAATATATTTGCACCAACTTGAGAGGGAGTGTAGAGATTTGTAGAATATTATCTTTCCTAGTTTAGATTTATTTCCTATTTAGATTATTACCATGTTAGAATCATTCTTTGTGTATATATAGAATAGAATTGTATACAGATAGTGTGAATGACAACAATAAACTCCTTTCCTTCAAAAATCTTAAACTACCATCATAATAAAAGGAAGAGGCAAGAGGGAATTTATTATTTTGAACCAATATGCAAGCAAATAAACAAAGGATTGAATATGACTAGCAAATTCCTAATTGATTATGTAGTCCCTAGCATCCCAGACTCCCAGTATTACTACTGTCTAGATGGAATTTTTATTTCATGATAGTTCTAAGAGAAATTCCATGTGCAGATGGATGACCAATGAATACCCAATCAAAAACATGAAGATTAGCCTTAAGACTCTTACAAATGAAAGGGTGGGGGCTGAATCAGGCAAGAGGTTAGAATCCATGAAGATAAAAGTTGCGTGAATTAAGTCTACTTGAGCTTGGGCCAACCAAAGCTAAAAGATTAGTATTAACCAATTAGTTAGCTAGCTTTCCACCATTATATGCACTTTATGGAGTTGCCAGTTAACCAATGTGGGATTCTTAACAGACTCCAAGCATTATATTAGATGAAAAACTAAAAAAGCTGAGAATGTTGGCCCTTGGAACATAAGAAATTTCCTTCTAGTTATTCAATTGCTATAAAGATAAGGATACATGTATGCTCCAAGAAAAGACGGTGAATGGCTGAATTGACCAGTTGTATAGACTCTTCTAGAGTTGTGATTATATAGCTACGAGCAATTGTATCAGACTGAAATTGTGATATGTGCCAACCTTGAGAAGTTACAGAAATAGGATTGCAACCCACAGACCATATCCAGTCCTGCCAAAGTTGCAAGCAATACCATATGAATAGTGGTACAGAAGATGCAAGCTCATTTAATAAAATCCACCATGGGTCAAGTTACAAGGCACGGGAATACAAATGCATGAACATGTAAATGATGCATGCAGATATCTGTATATGAGAGAGCGAGAGAGAGAGAGAGAGAAAGAGAGAGAGAAATAATAAGTTATGTGCACATAATGCCTCTAGTCAGAACATGGTAATATTGACAGTATAAATATCTGTGCTCTCAGAACTTAGAATTTCTAAAATAAATCCTACAGCTTATACAATGAGGATCTGCAGATAAATATACAGAGAGAAAAGGGCATCTAACAACTCATTAAATGCAAGTTCATGGTTGCATCTGATAAATTAACAGGAATGTTTAGCAATTAGTATATGTCAAATGCTCCACAAAGAGGATAATAAAGCAGATTCCATATTAGCTTGCAAAGGCTTATCTTAATATATACAATTTGAAAAAGATTTGCATATGTCTAGCATGTCACAGTATATAGGAAAAAAAAAACCCCATTACATTTCAAGAAAAACCAGACTGATAAAATATAAGGGAAATCGAAATATAATTTGAACAATTAGGTCTGAAGTTGACCAACTTTGATGTCGCTAGACCATAAAAAATCAAGCCTGAATAAAGCCAACAAGTTAAATACAATTCTATGAGAATTTGAGGAGGAAAAAAAAATATATAGTTATGCTATGTTAAACCTCTGACAGAATGATATCGATAAAACTGAAACACAAAATGATTACTGCATTCTCCAAATTTCTTTAGATCAGAAACTTCACAGTTTCATCATCATCACATCAAGTAAAATAAGGATTCGCCACTACACAAATTAATACCTCAATTGCAGTCTCATGAGCATGGCTATAGACAATATGAAGGGGAAGTAAACCAGCCAGATGTTCGGAAACAGCAGCAATTGCAGCTTTTATGGGTCTCCTGAATTGTGCAAAAAGGGGAACACAACAACTAAATTTGTTAGACAGCAAATTCAGTTAAAAGTTACAAATATGAGTATCCAAACTGTAGTAAAAGATATGTCTTGCAATTGTACTATTGCTCATTTCTCAAGCAGGGGATTATGCCAATATGTCAGTTCAGAAAAAAATTAAACCAATTAGAAAAGAACAAAGCATGCAAGCGTTCCCCCCTTAGAAGAAATAAAATTCTCTGGAGAACTAGTAAACTAAAATAGGAGGCTTATGAATAAACCATCAAGAACTCAATTAGAACAACAATTATTCTGACCTCAAATCCCATAGAAGTGACTGCCCATTACACTGAAGATGGCTTTCCCAGGATGATGGCTCCGACTGGACAACAATGACCATGTCTGAAAGAGCCTTTGCCTGATAGTGTTTGTCAACCAACAATGGCTCTCCATGAATGAACCAAAAGATAGGAACTTCAAGCATAGACCTGCTATTGGCATGCGCTCCTGCATTATTGTAAGTGGTGGTAAAACTTTTGAACTTCACTTGAATGCTAAAAATACAACTAGTGGTATAACAATTCATGCAATGAAATTCACAAGCACACTAGCAAGAGAAAAAAGAAAAATGTAGACACAGGAAAATAAAAGTTTAAACAAAATCCAAAAGCTTAAAATAAATAAATAAACAAACAAGCTTCAGCCAGCACAGACACTAATGCAATCCCAGGAATTGCATGGCAAGAGTACAAGATGATTAGGATCAGTTATAATGCAACTATCTTACATAATGAGGACAACTATGACTCTCTGATCAGCAGATATTGTAGCCACAGATTCACACCTCAAACTTCTAATGAACAAACAAATAAATGAAACAGTCAAGCATCTCCAAAGAACCCAGTGCTCTGCATCATGTTCCCATTTAGGCTTATCCTCAGATTAAAAGTTCTGATAATCATTATTTTGATCAGTTAGATTAAGAACAAATTGAGAAAAGTTCATAAGTGAATAGGTAACCTTTGAGAGAACCATGGTCATTCAACTTCTGCAACTGATATTGGAGAATGGAGGAATCAAGGTAGGATCTTACGGTCTTCCTATACGTTCCATTAACAAGCAATAGTGGAACAGCTGCCGCTCTTCGCGCCACTGAAAAGGCCATTGCCAAAGCAGGATCTTCTGATAGCGGTAATCTACAGACAGCTTCAAACTTATGTATAAGTTGAAAAGAAGAACCAAATTATTTAGTGTTTACCAGAAGCTAAACAGAGGGAATCACCCAAAAGAGCATTAATACCAGAAAATAAAAAATAAAAAAATTGTCTTCGTTTCACCCAGTGTCTAATGCAAAAGGAAATTATCAGGGAATTAACTCGAAAGAAACACAAGGAATACTTACAGGTTCTGGCTGAAAATAGGTTTTTGTGAAGGCAACAACAAAGAGGAAAGCCCATTCATGATAGCCTTGAGATCCACAGGTAGTTGTTTAATGTTTCTGACTTTCTGCATCCATAATTTCAAGTAAAAACAAATTTCAAATGAAGAAAAAGCTCCTATAAAAATACAAAATATGCATCATACCTCTTGCGTGATGAAGAACAACTGAAAGGATATCTTCTCATAATAGAGAAAAGCACCATCAGCAATCGAAGGTGAAATTATGTGTCTCATGGAACCCCACAGTGTTGCACCTAAATGTGCCAGAAAAGTATCCCGTGCAACCGTGTAGTTTTGAAACTCCTGCTAGAACAGTAAAATGTAATGAAGATAAAATTTTCTAACTCAAAGGCCCAATCACAATTTGAACGTACACAAATATGATAGAAAGAGATGAAACCCAAGACCCAAGCAATGAAATTTCTGTCTACCCAATAAACCTACACAATTACTTGTTGAGTATCTCAAAAAAAAAAAAAAAAAGAAATGAAGAGACAGACGTAGGTGTGAGCAACGGTCAGGTCATGTAATACCCGACACCTGAAATAAGGGGGAACGGCTTCAGCAACCCGACCCCTTTCAAAGTTCGAGCCCACCAAAATAACGTTTGTAAAATTCGGGTCTGGTTATTTGGGCCCATTCAACCCAAATTTCAATTAAGCATTTTTTAACGGGTTGAATATTTTTTATGTAGATCTTGCACAACCAAAATTTTTATTTGGATCCATAACCAAACCATAATTAAAAAAAATTATCTAGAAAAATAATTGTTGCTCAAACAACGATAATCAAAAAATTGAAAAACAATAATCAAACCATAATCAACATCAAGAATTCATAATAAGAAAACTCATAACACAATCAAACCATAATAATCACAATCACACAAACTATAATCAACCCAAAATTTTCCATCTTCAAATTATAACCAAACCATAGTAAATTAAAAAGTCCTAATTAAATATTTAACATACACAACAGAAATAAAAAACATAAAAACTTAAACTAGTTAATCATAATTTTAGGTGCTCAAATACATATCATCTTCAAGAAAAAAATTGATTTTGATTTTAATTTTATATGCCAAAAAAAAAAAAAGAAAGAAAGGAGAGTGAGCCATGTGAGAAAATAAAAAAAAATGACTTTTCATTTTTTAAGTCGGGTTAGGTTAAACACAATATTTAACTGACCCATCCAAACCAAATAAGATATATACATCTCTCAAACTGACCCGACCCGACTCAAAAACCAATTATAACCCTATATTTTCGTTCTGGTCGGTTCAAGTTTTACCCAGCCCTAGATAGAGAGGACGCCGCTTGCATTATTTTTCTGAATCAATCATATATTCCAATCAAAGTGTAAATTTACCCATCCGACTTTGATTTAAAGAGCACAAACCTAGGTTTTACATTCCCCCTTTCGGATCATGCCTACAGTCTTAAAAAAAAGATAAGACTTAGTCCAGTACCAAAACAATACAGAATGATCAACTTAGCTCAACTATGCTTAAATAAGCCTTAATCCCAAACTACTTCAAGTTGACTAAAGAATCATGCTCCATTCCACTTAGTTTAAGAAAAATAATATAATGCAGAATGACCATAAAAGAGCAACATATTAAGAAAAATTAGGCAAATTTTTTTAATGTAGGAGCAAGGTAAAAATATTTGACATTTTCTGATGCCAAATAACTGTCTTTTGGTATGAAATAAAACAAATTATTTTTTTAAGATAGAAAAAATTTTAAATACACCATAATAATCTCCACGCATAGACCATTTAGTATGCTAACACCTAGTAGTCAAGTATTTGTCTTGCAGCACAAGAGGTTAGTGGTACAAACCCTGATAGCCCCATTCTCCATGAAATATTTCTTAAGCACGCACAATAAACAGGGAAAAAAGGACCATGGGTGGCATACCTCATAAGTATCAGTGAAAAGATTCCAATTCTCCATGCGCTTTAATGCCTCTATAGCCTTCCTTTTATGACTTTCATCATATTCATCACCTTCAAAAGATTGGAGCTCATTTTTCAAATCTTGCATTCTCTCATCAAGCTCTGAAATTGTAATTATTGGAATTAGAGGTACATTAACCAACCATAGTGCACATTAGCTATTGTGAAATAAAAAATTGTGGTTGACCATAAGTGTCCTGTCTTCTTTATGCAGAAGAAAAAACAGAAACAATGATATGTACAATAAAAACATAGGACAATCTTCAAGTAGGAAATGAACTAAACTAAGAGCATTACAATCCAAAAAAAAAGGATTACCTTCACAAAGAGCTAGTTTAACTTTCCTTCCTTTGCAGTGCTTGAAAGCAAAAAGCTCATAAATATCAATCTCTGCCAGAAGAATATCGATGGCTTGATGATCTTTCTGTAGTATTAAAGTGCATAAGAACGATAAAAAACTTAGAGAGCTCAACTCACATAGCTCCAACTAACAGGAATCATAATAACACAATAATTCATATGTTCATGCATCAGTTTTTGCACAAACAGAACCAGAGAGTGAAAAAGCAACTGAAAAGTATACAGATGGATGCATCCCTAGTATGCACCAACATATAAAAAGGTGCCCAAGTTATGAAGAAATGCAATATAGTTTCAACCAACTATCAAGCATCTCTTAGACAGCCACTTTGCAACATGCATAGTGGACTCATGAAGCAGGCAAAATAATAATGAATCCCCCCATCCCCCAAGATACTGGTGCAGAGGATGGCTACTTGCTACGACATTTGTATACAAGCACCATTAAAATCATTAGTTAATCAAGACTTTGATCATATAATAGCCTTTGAGGAAGCAGATATTATCTTGCTTTATTCTTAATGTGGCTTACAACTTTTGGTTTGTTGGAGAACACTTTATGGGATGATAAATGTGTTAGGAGCTGAGATGACAATCCAACTTAGGTTAAGTAATTTATTAAATATCGTACTAGGTATTTAATTTTATCTTTTGTTATTGCTCAGTTCCAGTATTCCTATGTGTCCAATAACCATGGGATTAGTTGCTTTAAATTTTGGTTGGCAGTTTCCCTTAGTTGTAGTGGATGGTTATAGGATATTGGTAGTTATGTGTCCAATAATCATGGGATTATTTTTCTCCTCATGCTAGTATCAACTATATGAAAAGAAGGCAAGGATAGTATAGAGATTTGTAGAATATTATCTTTCCTAGTTTAGGTTTGTTTCCTATTAAAATTATTACCATGTTAGAATCATTCTTTGCGTATATATAGAATAGAATTGTATACAGATAGTGTGAATGACAACAATAAATTACTTTCCTTCAAAAATCTTCAGATAATGAGCTCCTATTTACTTCTTGTTAAACAAAGGTAAAAAAGGTAGAAGAACTCACAAACACCAGATTCCCACAGACCCTATCCTAGAACCTGCAATTACAAGACTTGTAACACAATTCTATATTCAGGATAACAAAATGATTCTCTTTTTCTGTATTAAGTTGACAACACTTTGGCACTCTTTTATCATATATTTCCTAAAGAATAAATAAATAAACATATAAGAAAAGAATTACAACCAACGAACTGTTTCCAAAAGGACAGTTTGCTTCACACTATGAATCACATAATTTTGGATATTAAAACAAAAATCTACAGATCCGTGTAGGATCACCAGACTTATGACTGATTGCTCTACAAAATGCTATTCACACAGATGGCAGATTGACAGTTCAGAAGACCAAGGAACAGTTATCACTTCACCTGAATAAGAAAGCATAATTTTCTGATATAGGCACAGTACTTTGATACCTCCATTTGGAAAATAGGAAAGTGCAACTCAGAATACTCACACTTGATATTCAAGCCCAACTCCTTAACATTTACTCATACTTAATCCTATTTTTGATAGTCAAACCTTACAGCTTACAGCTAAATTGTGAAAAGAAACAAGTGGTAAAAACCATTGGCTCCTCGAACCTTACAGCTTTTCACAATTTAGTACCTTTATTGTCAGCAGTCAACTACAATCTAAAGTTGGCAAAATACTGCAATAAGAATCTTTCCATTGACCCCCACTTAAGTTTGTTTTGAGGCCAGGCTAACTTGGTTTTAGGACCCAATGATATCAATTAAAAACTGTTTTTCTATCCTATATAGGAGAAAAAAAAAAATAATTGAACATAGTTAAGAATGGGGTTTTAGTGAGTGCATTTAAGATTTTCTAGGACTGGTGTCATATGTTCCAGAGTCACTGCATTCTGTCCACATGTGAGTTTAATACGACTGACAAAAATTTTTTAATTGCAAAATTTTGCAGCTTTAGGTATTTGACTTTCAAAAGTCAAAGTTTGGAGATTGCATTGTGATAACTGTAAAGTTTTTTTTAGCAGAAAAACTTTATTTAATCCCTTAAAGTAGGTAAAATTACTTTTTGCACCAACTCCAAACAACACCATGATCCCATCATGCATGGCTTCTATTTAACATAAAATGAACTGGAAGAAACTCCAATAATGAAAGACTTATAATTTCATCCTAAGTTACATACATCACCAAATACTGCAAACTTTTCCTGAATTGCATCCTGTAAGCGATCTTCAGCTTCACCTTCTGAAATCTCTGGTCCCACAAAGAAAGAGAAATATATTATTGACCATAAAATACTAAATGATCCATTATTCAACAAGACCATAGAACTCTCATGGAAATAAATCTTCTGAAAAAAGTGTACTTATAGACCAACATAGATACCCAGTAATATCAACAATGACAGAGTCCATGAGGCAAATAAAAGCATAAATTTTTTTGGCATTTTAGAATCATATAGGAACAATACACAGGATGGAGATAACACACAAACTAAATAAGATGAAAGGTAGAAGATATTGGGCAACTAAGTTCCATATAAGGAACTCACACTATTATATGGAAATATAAACATTTTTCACAGCATACAGAGAAAATTGAGACAAGACACCACCGGAACCCCCAAAAGACATATCTAAGACCAAAAAAAAGACAAAAGAAAAAAAAATTATTTGTGATTTCACGAGTGCAAAGAAACAAGTGTTGACTTTCATGATCATTCCTTTCATTCAGTTAATAAAAATTGAAAATCCAAAGTGTCGCTTAAGGTAAGAGCTTTAGCATGGTTTGCAATTCTCCAAAAGGTTAAAATAATGTAACATATTATATTACATTATATTACATTGAAAATCCAAACTCATTTCAAAACCACACTAGTGTAAATCCCAAATTACTCACGCCAAAAATATTTAATTGAACCAAATATTGAGCCTGCAACCTTATATACAGATAAAAATATAAAATGATAAATAGTCCTATCTGTACCAAAATATAAAATTACCAGACAACCATACCAAAATATAAATGTATTAAATTCCTACTACTAAAAACAGAATAATAATTGCCAAGAGGTCCCTCTCTTCAGATGGACTAGGATCATGGTCTACATTTAGTTTAGTCCTAGAGGTGGAATATAAACTACATAAATATCCCCTTCCTTTTGAAGAATCGGACCTTGAATGAATAGAAGCAGAACTAGGAGAATCAAAGAAAATAGCAATCAAATGTACTTGCTCCCAACCCCCCCCCCCCCCCCTATTTCTTTTCCTTCTTTTCTCTCTCTCACTTCTCCCCACCTCAGTCCCCAAGAAACATCTATATTAATCAATGGGTTCGCCAATTTCCTCATCATCTGCAGAAGCTCACTTGTTTTTACGGTATGACATCCTGAGGTGGCTCTGCCTTTTGGGGACTTCTGAAAATCAGGTGTTATGAAATTCTTTAGAGACTGTTGTTACTTCTATATGAAGAGGATTTGGCAGTATAAAGGATGCTAAAATTATTTAAAATTGTCTCTCTTTTCTCTCTTTTTTGCAGCATTGATGGAAAGGAATGATCATATTTTGAGAGAGCAGTATCTTTTCTTCTGCTGTGAAGCAAAGCAGTTTTGTTAGCTTCTCTGAGTACTTGTGCTTCAGGTGCCTTCAGAGGAGTATTATTTTGTTGTCTCCCTCTATAGGATGAAAAGGATAGGGAAAAGCAGATGAATAGATCCTAACCTCAAATGCACCTCACGTTACACAGTGGAGCAATGCCACTGTGGCCAATGAAACAATGCAAATAAGAATGCAGGAAAATGTAGAAGCACTTGATGAAAGTAGAACTGTCAGTACCACCTGCAACTGCACCAATGGTTTTAGTGACATTAGGCAAACTAAGTTCCGTACGCACACCTTCTCCACCAACAGCAGGACCCCAAGAGAAAGGACCTGCAGTTAAATCAATAAACGCCCACCTGATAAAGAATAAGTTAGTTTTTGCACCTCCACTAGATATGTGCAAATGAGTATGAGTGAGAATATGTGTGTGCGGGGAGAGAGAGAGAGGGAGAGAAATTCACACCTGTCCCTTCCAATCCATGTATCTGTAAGACATTCTTCATGAAAATCACCGAAGTCTCCAGATTTTAACTCCTTTTCAAGAGTAAGTTTGATATCCTCATTCCTCCCTTTTAATAACTAAACAAATACGGAGAAAGCAAGAACACATTAAAAGATAGAATTAAAGTTGGTATTTTTATTCTTCATTCAATTTGCATTTATGTCAAAGTAATTCTGAAAGAGAGAAAGGAAGAGAGGGAAAGAGAGAATATACCTGTAGAACTCTATTCTGAATGATATCAGAAGTGTCCTTCCCCTGATATAACTTCTCAACATTATTGAGTGCATTCATAAAAATATTGTACCATTCCACCTGAGGTTATTCAAAAATATTCCTTAATAATTACGTGTATCCTTGTATTGCTAAAACTCTTTCTCTTTCATTTTGTAACACAATCGAGTCCATCAACCAATTTCAGTAGAAAAATGAATATACAAATATAATGTGCATGTTTGAAATAGGAAGGAACCACCTAGATATTCCTTTCAGTGGAGAGTAGGAAACAAATCACCTAGCTACAGACCATTACCAAGTTGAATGAAATTTGAATAATACATTCATCTAAGAACTCTCTGCAAAAATATGTAGCAGGCAGCATCCCTACCATTAAGGACTGATAGAAACAGAATAAAAGAAGGTGATAGATGGTAAATTAAATTGCAAAAGAAGATTTGCCTGGTAAATTTACTCAGCTAGGCAGTAGGTTCCTATTAGTTTTCCAAAAAAAGACGAGCGACCTTTTTCAGCATAGCATTCTCCACTGAAACCCAGGAAGAATGCTTCCAGTATACTTAATTACTATTTCTTCAACATATCAGACATTGGATCCACCATGTGGTCCTATTTAAAAAACAATAGCAAACAACTTAGAAGGCTCAAATCATAAACCTTCAAATATCAACATGCCACTTTCCTATCACTCAGAAAGTGCCTCTTTCTTTCAGCTATTAAACATTCTTATCTTCTACCAGATAAAGAAAACTAAAACATAAAAGTTGGAACTTGTTAAGTAGACATATTATATATGATACACCAGTTACAAATTTAAGTTGAAAGAGCACTAACTGTATCAGTGTCCTCAGTTATTGTCCATGCAAATTTGGTCATTGGATGCTTTTCATACAAAGGTCTCTTAGTCTTCTCAAGTTCTGCAAATTGTTTTCAGAACGTTTATTTTCATAAGAACAATATAAATGACTAGGATTCATAACATTTCAAAAAAGAAAAAGAATGACATGTATCAGAGGCATTTCATACCAAGAACAGTTTCAGGAGTGGTTCCTGACTGAAGAATTTTTGTTTGCAAACTCCTATCCTGAGATATCCCATAAGAAAAAAAAAAGAACAGTTTTGAAGCTGGTTCTATAAATATTATAACAATAATTAACTAAAGCAAATTTACCAATGATACTAAGTTGCTTTCTAACATCGAACTTGGAAAAAGTCATAATTGAACCTTATAGATTATATGATTCTTGAAAAATAGCAAAAAGTACATCATAGAAGCAAGGAACAAAGAGAAAACAGTACCTCCTTCAGAAAACTTTTTTCAGACTCTGATAAACCTCTCCTGTCATTTCAAAATAACATCGCTGAATAAGATAAATTAACTAAATAACAATAAGGGGAGGGCATGATCAGAAGTGTAAACTATGTGTCAAATGATACTTCTAACCAACAAGACATATCAAACTGCATGCCTAGAGCAAGAGCATCCATATTGAAAGTTTAGGACAGTGCCATCATTTTGATCTCCCACCCACCCCCTTCTTTTTTGCTGCGTTAGCCTAGGGAAAAACTCTTGAGGCTATCGAGGAGTAGCCCAAGTTAAGAACCTCCCAAGTAGAATCCCACTCCTACACTACTCAAAAAACAAAAGGGCATCATCCATGTTCACAAGATAATTGATTAAGCACTTAACATCACAACAGTTAGAACTTTTAAAAAAAAAAATTAACATTTTCCATGTCCAATCCAATCCACCAAATCAAGCAAAACCTCATACAAAGGGCCGCTGAAAATCAGGATATTAAATATGGGATTATGGTAGGATGAAGAAATGGAAAAGTAAAGTTTTATATAATTGGAAAATACCAGCTAAGTTGAAAGGAAAGTTTACAAGAATGATTCAACAAAATATGAAATATTGAAATACAGTACTGTTATGACAGAAACAAAAATGCCAACTCTTGAGGTAAAAGTGTAAGTGGGAAGTCTCTCACCAGAATAACAAGCTAACAAACGATAGTGTAAATGGCAAGAACCCATAGAATTAATGCCTCCAGGTTTTGTGTTGGGTATGGTATCAAACTCGTGAGTGTCGGTCCTCACAAGGACCATGAACATTCTACCCAGCTTCTTGTGCTCCTCCAATGCTATACTAAGATGGAGAAATACAAATACAAAATGGACTGGATATGGAATTAATGCACTTGTAAAAAGGTCAAAATGACACCCATTAAGAAAAAGTTAAACAGAAGGAAGATTGATATGGTTTCAACATGTGCATCACATGCACCAACAACAAAATTTGACTATATTAAAGTTTCAAAAGAAAAGTTGGTAAGAACAGGTAATGGAAAAGGATATAATGGTCCTAGATATTTCAAAAGATCTAATCCTGAACCAAGTGGAATAGTAGAGACCCCAACCAATTTGGTACAGACGTTTAGTTGAGATGACGATTCCTAGTATTTGAAGGAAATGCATTTAAATTGGATATAAATTGTTCAATATAATCGTGCACTGATAAAGAAAAACAAACTTATGATAAAAGAATACACACCTATATCCATATTTTCCCTTTAACGTATTCTTGGGATTCAAAATGAAAATGTTATATGCATTTTCAAGTTGAAGATATTCTACAAGGCTAGTAAAAAGAACATCCATCATATCCATATCCACTTGCCAAAGGATATCTTTGTCATCCCTGTCACGACAAACCAAAACATTACTGAACTCAGTAAGGAGATGAATAAAGATAAATGTTCAAATATCTAAAATAAATAAACAAATATAAAACATTGTGAGGAAGAATCTCCAGAAAAACAACGTAGTTTCTTTGCTAAATACTACAAAAATTAATTGGTATGAATCATATGAGTTTGGCCATGATTCTATTTCCATTTTCACTAGAATAGACAAAATCAAAACCAGAACCCATAAGGGTGCAACAACAAGATGTTAATTACATGTTTCCCAAGGAAAAGAATTTATCAAGCATGGTAATTGGCTCATCAAAATAACTAATGATCAATATTATCTTTATTTGAAAATCCTTCCTTTGGTCTTCACATTACACTGTAGAAAAAAGAAAACAATAACCTCTAACTATCCATTATTAGTTATGCTTGTCCTGTAAAAACCAAGAAGTTTTGTAGATGACTGCAACTTTACTAACAATCTCATTGATCATGTAGGATTAAGTAATGCATGTGCATAAGTGCAAACAAAAATAAGAAAGACTTTGCATAGGCAGAAAATGAGGGTTGCATCATAGGAGGAGGAAGGGAAGAGAGAGCAAGAGAAAGAGACATGGATTGTGTGAATTTCACCTGTTAGTAGATACATCATCCTTGTGAGAAAAAACATTGATGGCATGCTCAAAGATAGAAGTAACCTTTTCACCCATTTGAATGGCATGAACTGAAAAACTGCAGAACCAAAGTTATTATCATGCAATAAGCAAAAAGTCTTCATTATTCAGAGTAGATTCAACAACATCTTTAAATGAAACTAGTTCGAAAATTGAAGAAAAAATAAAAAGGAAAAGAAATACATGCTACAGAGTAACATTACTTGTAATTTATGTGACTGATGATGGGAAGATGGTGACGTTGTTCTTTATCTACACTAATTTTGTAAAATGGGGTGAGCACTTCTCCAATTCGTGGAATTCTTGTATGTTCAAAGATGTGATCGATTTTCAAGAACCAGCGCTCAAGTTCTTCTGGATGAAGCTTGAATTCTAAAAATAACCATTACAAAACCCAGCCAATTATCAAAATAACTACTAAAAGGAGAAGAATTCAACAAAAATAAACCAGTGAAAAAATAATGATGGCCAATAAAGTAATATACCTTCGTTCCCTGTTCCTTCAAATCCTACGAAAATGAAATTCACAGGAACTGGTAGATACATGGAATCTACCTCCCGGAGCCCTAGATAATTTGCAATATTACCTAAAATACAGATTAAGAAAAAATATATATATTGAAGATCTCGATTTGCCAAGTTATCATATTTCAACTCACAAAAAGAAACAATAATTTGGTTAACCTTATCTAACAAACAACAAACCTAGATGTATCAATCGAAGTCATTTTCATTGTTATCCAGTGTTAGTTGTCATCCAGTGATGTTCATTTGTACCTTAGTTCCTTAAATCAAATTATTTTTTTAAACAGCATAGTACAATAACATGCAACAAAACCAAAAGATCCATCAGGATTAGAACATTGTATAAAGATTGCAAGCAATCCTGCATGAAGATGAAAATATTGAAATTCTTATCCTATATAACTGGAAATATAATCTGGAAAAGAGGCTCGAAGTTCCTCTGTAGACCATGTAAAAGAAAAAAAAAAGAAAAAAAAAACAAAGATGAAAAATGGTTCTATTTTCAAACAACTAGCATGTATCACACCAGCTGAGTAAAGGAAAACTGCTGCTAAATGTGTTTATAGATCCTCCAGTGTGTGGGCTGAGAGAAGGAGCCCAAGCACACTAGAACACCTGAACTAAAGTGTCAGATAAAAATTCCAAAGCATTTTACCATCCAAACCCAAGGGCATAAAGTTCTATTTATAGTCAATTCTACAAAGGTGTTTAAGCCAGAACAACCGGTTCCAATCATAGGAATCATAATTTAAAATTTCTAAGTTACAAACTCTTGCTAGAAGAAGTTTCATTGATTATAATTGGTAGAAATTAGATAAATAGATTAAATTTGCCAGTTTATTTGTTCAAAACCAACAAGAATGAGACACATGGAATTACCCGCCCTAGTGTAATTGAAAGCTCCCATTTTTCCAGGGCTTGAAGATTCCAGATCATCAAAATCTGCTGCAACAGCATCCCATCACTCAAGTACTTTCAGAGAAAGGAGCATGTAAAAACAGTAATAAACAAGATTTTAACATACCGCCACGTATAACAGACTCACTCCAAAATCTACTCTTCTCTTTGAGATTAAATAAAGAAAATACTGATGATCTGCCTGCCTTCCGAGTTCCAACGGGAGAACTGGTAACCCCATACTGGTACACATAACAAAGAATATTATGAATAACATGTTACAGTCCTAGTTGCAAGACAAGGTTTACTTGGATACCTGATTGGAAGCATGGGATTTCAACGTGGGTTTATATAGACTTTTAGCTCTCCGAGCTCATGAGCTAGATTTTGGGGTGAGGTTCTCCCAAGGTTCATATGTAAAAGATTCAATAATTAATCATAAAAGCTAAATTTTTTTGCAAAAATATAATAGTCATTTCGCCTGAAAATATATCGTTTCCAGATATCCTCGTTGAAGAGAGGAAAATGGAAAGACAATGAAGTAACAGTGCATAAAAAATCTCCATACATGGAGATTGAGCTTTACACCAAACTATATAATTGATCATCTAACTCAAATTTTCAAGGCGCATATCAAAGGCTGAAACAGACCAAAATACAAATTTCGTTTTCTTATTTGTTCACCATTCCAATGTTTTTATGAAATGAAGATTAATCAGCCAACACAAAATCTAATAAACCCTAATTGTATTCATCACTAAAAACATTCGTAATCTTCAGAATCCACAAGTCAAAGCCTCCAAAACAATTAAAACTGCTGAAATAATAAATCTTACTCACTAGTAAAAGAGCGCAGACTAAGATGAGAAACCTGCAAGTAGCAGTGACGGATCGATGGTGACGCATCTCTGCTCTCTCTTCAAGTTCAATCGGTCTTTCTATTTTTCTGAATTGCAAACTTGCAATCGCTAATTTATTTTGGAGTGTAACTAGTAATAACCTCAAAAATCAAAATGGCTCTTGTTTTTCCAGCGTCGAGGGTAAAATGACTCGATTTCCTATTTATTCCGTGTTATAATCAAAATAGGTATATATTTATATAATTAAATTTTTCAAATAAATATTATATGAGCAGTCATGAGAATAAAACATTTAGATCGTCAAAAATAACCCGATCAAAATTATAGATCCAAAAAATATCTTTAAAAAATTTTAATTTTATTAAAAATATAACAATAATTTGATTTAATTAGTTTGTAGTTTTATATTTAAATCTAAATTTTATTAGATAAAAATAAAAAACTATTAAAAGAAAAGGAGAAATTTTTTAATAGTGCGTAGAGTAATTATAGATTTAATAAAATGCACGATGAGGTACATTATTTAGTGGTAAGTACATATAAGATCTGGCAATTGATTGAGATTAGACAAAGTGATTATGTTTAATCAAATTGCCTCCATAGAGTGATTATCACTAATATTTCGATTTGTGTTATTTTTAAACAATTCAAATTACTATTTTCATTTTTTTTCCTGGCACTAAGATATAATTTTTTGAAAATACTCCATTATATAAAATAAAATTAAGTATATAGAATTAGAATTAAAATTATTTTTAAAGCAAATGGTAATATCAATAAACATTTTATTCATTTTAATGTCAATAAAACTTTATACTTTAATATTATAAAATGAAAAAATGAAATGAGTAAAAAAAACAAATATAATAAACGTATAAGGTACGTCATAAAAGAATTAGTCTTAATTATATATATATATTAGCTGTCTTTCCCTACTTTGCATGTGGATATTATACAATGTTTTAAAAATAAAAATACTATTTTTATTATAACAAATAATCACTTTAAATTATTTAAATATTAAATATATTATATTTACTAATTTCCAAAAAAATAAAATAATAAATAATATTTTTTCATAGATTCTTACAAAATGATCAATATATTAATTCATTCATACATAAATTAAGTTTATAATTAATCTTGAATTTTTTATTTTCTATAAATATTTTAGTAGGTTTTAAAATATTTTTTATAAATATTAATTGTTATTGAATTCATTGTGAATAAATAGTTTAAAATATGTGCATAAATCCAATAAAGATTAAAAGCACAAAAAAATATTAAAATTTGCCCTAATTTGAAATAGGTCAAGAAATATTATCATATTCATTTACAAAAAAAATAACATATCCATTTAATTATACCTTAGTTGATCATTGAGAACTGAATATATTTTGTAATTTCATCGCCTTCACCACATTGATTTAATTCAAATTTATTAAATGTCGTGAAAATAATCTTGTATTGTTTGCAAAGAATCCATCTCTTTTTATTAAAAGTATATTGTGTTTTTTTAATGGTTTCATTTATATTGAAATAAATGTTTATATAAGTTCCGTAAAAATAGGAAAGCAAAAAGAAAGATAAAATATTAATGACATCGATAATTATTTATACAAAGAAAATGAAAAGTTTTTAAAATATTAATGATATTACTAATTTGATCAATTATTTAAAAACTAAAAATATTAATTAAATTCTCTATTAAAAATATAAAAATTATTTCCAACTGAAAATTAATATTGCCACATAAGCACCTTAATTCTCTAAAATGATGCTACATAAGTTTTTGCGACTCAACTTTTATAGATTTATACAAATATATGTACTTTGACATTGTTGGTTTTATTTACTTTCACATGAAGGGTTTTTCTATTTTCATTATTAAGGGTCTGACTAATAAGAATAAGTCAACACTTATCACTCAACTTGTTGTTTAAAACAGATAGATCTCTACTCAATATCAAGCTTTTTTTCATGTTAGAAATAATTTTGTAGCTTCCTCTTTCCCAAACGCTCGTATCACTAAATTGGTCCGCTATCTCTCTATTACCACTTGTGGAAGAGAAGGCGGTGGAGATGGAGTTTAAGCTGAGACTTGAACACCCTCAACAACTACCTTAACGACCATTATTATCACTCCACCCTGTCCCTTATCTGCAATCTTTTACTCCCCAAAATTCTTAATTTATTTATAAGTCTTGCATAATGAGTTTAACACTAATTACCATATATACCCTAATTCTATACTTGAAACCTCTCAATGATGTGCAGTTATTTCTACTCAATGATGGTGATGGTTTATAAATATAGTGAAAGGGTTTGAGTGGCAAAAATGGTAAAGAGCTCCATAGAAGGAAGGACAGTGTATGCTATAGATTAAGTTAATTCAAGGTTTAAATATCTCCATATAAATATTCTTTAGGAATAATGTTACTGTTGGAACATGAACTTGCGTTTTTTTCATTTTGATATTTAAAAGAAAATGATGAAAATTGAGCGTCTGCATTTATAGCTTTTCTTTCAATTTGGTCTCTCGGGATGAAATGGATAGATAGACTGTCTGATAGGACATAATGGGGTCCATATTTGCCTGCGCGTCCACTTATGTAGTCTGACAATTAATTCATGTAAGCTGTCCAACGTGGTAAAGAGGGTTAATTTATGGTTTTAACCTCATTTACCTATGACCTAAACAATAACGTCCCTAAATTTCTAACTAATTGATTGTCCAAATACATGTTTTCCTTTTTCTCTCTCAATTTTCAATCCACAGCTTCGTTATCACAGCTTTAATGTATAACTTCAATTTTACAAGTGTGTAATCGCATATCCAATTCGAACATCATGGATCGAGTAGAATTCCGAAAGACAAATCATTACTTGTGAGGTTAATTTGATGAGTTTCTATTTCAATTTTTTCCAAATCAATTTTAGGGTTTTGTAGTTCCATTTGATTAAGATTAAAAATAATCATTTTAATTTGAAGGTTGAACTGAGCAAAGCTTGTAATTTCTTTGAATGGGCTGATTCTATTATCTGCAATAGAGCTAAGAGGATTTACATGGGTTGTTGAACATAAAAAATGAGATGAAAGTTGAGTTGTAGAGAAGCTTTTATAGATTTGAGTTGTTTTATCCTCCATTATCATTATGTGACACGGTGATTAATATACTTTGGTGGCAAGTTTGCTTTTGTTTCAAACTCATACTTATTAGTATTCGGATGAATTTTAGTTAGGATTATATTTTTGAAACTAAATTTTATATTTTAGTTTGAGGATTGAATGCCTACAATGATCATTATCTTACTATTAGTGAAAGTTGCATAAGCATGTAGCTGTTTGTTTAGATATCAGAGTATTATTACTCGACAAATTAAATTTTGGTATAACATGAAAAATAGATTTGAAAAATGATTTCGCTTGTCAATTTATGCTCTAGATTTGAGAAGAAAGAGTTTAAAGAAAATGTTCCTCTTTAAAATTTTGGAGAATTATTCTTTCAACTCTAATAAATGAGGTTAAAAATCATAAATTAACACGATTGACTACTTATGTAAATTAAGTAGTAGGCTATGCAAGTAGACACGTAGGTAAATATGGGCCTATTAGACAATCAGGAGATACTAAATTGAAAAAAGTGCAAGTTTAGACATCCAATTATCATGATTTTCTATTATGACAACAAAATAGACAAAAAAAAAAATACAAATTTAGGTACCGAGTGTAATATTATCTTTTTTTATTAAAAATTTTAATTCTAATCTCGTTTTGGGAAGTTAATATATAATTTTCACAAGGAGGAGCATAATGAAAAAATGTCGTTTTATAATGATTATATAATTTAAAATATTTTTTTATGTTGGACCTTTAATAAAAATAAAAATTGAATGACTAAAAAAAATGAAAAATTGGAATTATGCAACATTAATCAACTAAACATAAAATTAATATAAATTAAAAAACGGTACTCAAATGAAAAGAAGTCAATAAGAGCGCGTAGACCGGGCGGCTCTTTTCTGTTTGGCAGAGAGGAAACTTCTGGAGGCGAAACAAGGAGAAATAAAAGAAGGAAGGATTGGATCTCTACATCCGCTGGCCATTGCCCTTTAACCAAAGAAGTCATTGTTTTATCGTCGGGTTATTTTGTGTTTGATCTTCTTTCAATTAATCGGCCTAGCGAGATCTTGGAAGGAAGGAAAAGAAAGGAAGGAGAGGAATGGAGGAGGAGAAGCAACAGCAGCCGCCGCAGGGAGCATCATACACTTATTGGGTGAGGGAAGCGACGGCAGATGCGGCTCCCCTTCCTCTTCCTAAGAAACTCTCTCCTAATGATTTAATTACCTCACAATCTCAGCCACCAACATTGGGTTCCGTCTGGAATAGGGTATTTTAAATCTCTTGTTTTTTAAGCTTTTGGGTGTTTGTATGTTTTTGTTTTGATTTTTGATTTATAACTATGCAGGCTGGAACTTGGGAGGAGAAAAACCTTAATAAATGGGCAACTGATAGGATAAAGGTCTGTACCTCCACAAACTAGTAAGCCATTTTTCCTTTACTTTTCAGTATTATTCACAAAATTGTAATTTGGGTTATGGGTATGTCGTGCTCTTATTATAATATTCTGGTAGATAGTGTTTTATACTGATTTTTTCTTTTAATTGCAGGAACTTCTTGCGTCAGTTGGCTCCTTGGAGTTCTCCTGTGGGAAAGCTGAAATAACAGAAGTGTC
The DNA here is from genome assembly GCA_948099535.1 of Jatropha multifida. Classification (NCBI taxonomy): domain Eukaryota; kingdom Viridiplantae; phylum Streptophyta; class Magnoliopsida; order Malpighiales; family Euphorbiaceae; genus Jatropha; species Jatropha multifida. Next base: position 31,207 of record CANUEX010111646.1, on the reverse strand, counting down.
AAAATGTTTGGGTGATGTGAGTTCATGTAACTATTGTATGTTATTCTTTGTTCCAGTTTCTTAGTTAGAGCTTTACGTATTTATTGCTGTTTTACGCATGCATGGATATAATTCTGTTTGTTCTGGTTGTCTAATGTTTGGTTGATTGCCATTATTTCACTTTCCAAGTCTCTATATAGAAAGGATCTAAATTGGAAATCGAAGTCATTCCTATGGCATTGTTAGCAGATTTAGCACAAAACTCTGAGTGTGTGTGTGCACGCCGTGTACTGAACATTGAGCTGCAGGGCTGGAGAACAGAATAAATTGTGAAGTACTTGTCTTTACTCTTCGATGTTACATGTAAATTTATCATGGTTGTTGTTCCATTACATATTATTAAATGATCTCTTCAAATTTAACTGATTATTACTTAACTAAAGAAGTTAAACAAGTGAATTTTGAGAGGCAGTTTCTCTTTAACTGTCAACTTGTAAACATACTACTTATTGTTATTTTCTGATTAAGCAGGCATTCTTGGTGACTGTAAGAAATAAGAAACGAGTTGGTTATACTTATGAGTTGACATTGAAAATCAAAGGTAACTTGGTGCCATCTAATATGGCTTCGCTTTTATTATTAGTCTGTTTATGCACTAATTGAGTTGAGATGACAATTGGAATAGGGGAATGGAGAGTGAAAGAGGAGAAAAAGAATGTAAAGGCCCATATAGATATCTCAGAGTTTTCTTTTGGTGAGCTAGATGACTTGCAGGTGCGTTCTCTATTTTCATTCAAATGCTTAAATGAATGTACAAAGTGAATTATGTAAAGTAAGGAATGGAATATCCTTGCCCTAATTGGAATGACTGTAGAGAATTCTACAAAATACAATACGTGTATGCATGATTTATTCCATTGTTCTTTTCCTTGTGACATTGACACCATGGTGTTTTTGGCCATTATATACTGAAATTCAATAGATTCTCTTCATTTATTTTTTTTTAAAGAAGACAGGAGACAGTAAAATTATTTTCATGATAGTTCAAAACAAAGTAAAGTAACGAAATGGTCAAATGGCATTTAGCATTACAGACCTTTTCTAAAGTGCAAAATAAATCAAGCTAAATAGAGAAAATATACCCTTATCTAACCCCTTTTAGATATGATTCTGGCTGATTTAGCTTGAGTGTTCTGAAGTGAATTTCATAATTAGAAATTGAAATCTGTTTACACATTTTAAAAAAGCTAATTTTCTTCACCCTCCCTATTATATTAAATAACAACAGGGACGTGGTTGTTAATGCTTTAATTTTATAGTTCCATTTATTTCAATGGATTAGATTGTGCAAATGACCCATAGTCAATGTGTTACATTAAAACCATATGGTGATGGAGTGGAAAAGGGCCCAAGCTTAACTATCCACATGGAGATTTTGCTTGTTCCCCCTTTTATCCTGTAAATCACTTCTCCAAGCGATTTAAAAAGATATATCTTTTCATCAAGACAATATGTTCCACGATAGTTTAAAGCCAAAATATAATGCAATTCCTTCTTTAAAATGTCCTTTACATTAGTTAAATTTACTTATTCCTGGTTCTTCACTGACATAGCTTATTCCTGGTTCTCCACTAACATAATTTTCATATGATCAAACAATCTCTATTTATTTTTCTCAATTCATCTTCAATGAATGCTCTCTTCCCTATTGTTTTTATACATATGAATGCATTTTTTGGGAAAATTTCAAAAAACAACCTGTAGGTTGGTCCTTTTACTGACACGCATCTCATGGTGGAAAGTTACCGAGGGCGAAAAAAAGTCATTTGAAGTTAAAATCTTTACATTCCACCCTCTAGCCTCCTAATTTGTAGGTTAAGAAAAATAGGCATTTGAAGTTAATGGATGTAAACATTTAACCTCTCTTAACTCTCATTTACATTATATTAAAAAAAAAACTCTAAAATGAGGGCTTTTTTGGGAATTGTGGGGGTGGAGGAAAGGGCTGAATTGGGAAATGAACTTCCCTCCATTTGGGAAGCTGGACAAAGAGAAATTGTTCATCAAAATTGATGCCACTGATCTTTCCTCTTAATTTTTGGAGAAACGTTAAGGAAATAACTTGTATATTTTTTTTAAATTATACTTTAAGGTGATTTGACCTTTATGGCCTATATTTATTCTACTTAAACTAGATTACAATAGGGCTAAGCATGTAAGTAATTTTAATTGGGGCCTGAAAAATACTCTTCCTCCATTTTCTCTCCTCTATTTTCTCTTCTTTTCTCTTTCTTTTCATATTCCATTTTTTTCATGAATAAAGAGTACTATTTTGTGCTTTTTTTTATTGAAATTACACTCATGTTGCCTGTGTGAGTCTTAGTTTAACAATTAGGTTTAAGCATGTTGATAGGGTAACTACATTGATGGGGGGTGATGCCTAAAGCCTATTATACTTTTATGTCTTCAAAATGATGTCTAGAAGACAACCTTGATATATTTCAAAATTGGAAAAACTAACATGGTTTGTCTAGTAAAATTATGATGTAATCTATGTTAGTATTCAATGGATGGTGATTCATTTTTATGATTGGATCGATACGCTACATAACAACTGGCATTTGAAACCTTGAGCCCTGGGTGAGACGGAGAAGTTGTCGGGAAAAGAAGAAAAATTTAGCGTTCTTGGATCTTAATGGAGAAGTGACTCTAAGTTGCATATAATGAGGGAAGAGGATCCATTTAGAGATTATAACTAGTTTGTTATTTAGTGTTAGTTAAGGAGTAGCTTATTCAGTTTCAATCCTAATTACTGCTGTCTTTTTCCTAGTGTATGCAGCTACGGTTAGTCTGCACTAACTGTAGTACATGTTTGGCATTTTTGTGGTGGTTACTGAAAAAAAGGAGTAACTTCGTGTGGAGTAATCATATATTGACTTGTGACGGTTCAGAAACTTTTTAATGTAGATATGACATATTTTAATTCATAAAATAGTAAACTGCAAATTGCCTTTCATAACATCTAAAGGAATTCATTTTTGGAAAAGCAATTCCCCCTTCAGTATCTAATGGTCGCATAATTCAATTTATTTCTTCACTCTAAAGTAAAATACATATTAGTAATGCTTTGTTCAATTGCCTAGCAATTTAAACCATTAGAGAATGGTGGAGTTTAGCATGTTGGCATCTGTGGAGTTATTATCCAATGGACAGATGCACTTTGAGGATGCAGATATCAAGCTTGTGATTGAATGTATATTTTTTGCTTTTGATATTGCAGATGGAAGTGCGACTTAGTGATGAGAAAGACCTTCCGCAGCAAGACAAGCAGGAAATCAACCAGGATCTGAAGCTGTTCCTGAAGCCTGTCCGTGAAAAATTGCTTCAGTTTGAGCAGGAACTGAAAGATCGTTAAATAGGGGGGGCTAGAACATCCAATTTTCCTCGGAAACCCTAGCTCGTGATCACTGGACTGTAACACTATTTATTCTCACTTTTTAGCAACTGATTTTTTTTCAATACGTGTAATGGGATATAAATTCAAGGAAGCAAATGCTTGGCTTGGTCATGTTTAGAATGTAGACAAACCTTAATATCATTTGGGACTAAAATGGAAATTTGATGCATTTATATTTGGTAAAATGTGGAATGTGAGATGTATTAAGTTTTAATAGGTAAAATTTTTCTGCCTGCAAGATTTATCTTATTACTGACATATTTCTTGTATGTAAAATGAAGGTGTGATGACAGTTTTAAAGTGAAAAAAACTATTATAATTTAATGTTATATCTTAAAGAAGTCTTAAAATATTAACACATTCTGAATTAAGTATCCACTTTCCTTATTCTCGACAATTTGTATGGGTTACACAATCTAGCTAATATGGTTTCGGTTCTCTCATTGTTGAGTACAATTTCGTCAAACCAATGCTTAGCCCTTGGCACCATCGTCTAAATATAAGAGTGTAACAGGGACATGGGATTAGGAAAAATGCCAATAACTTGGTGACAAGAAATGCGTGTAAAACAAGAAGCCAGTTCAACTTACTTATGTTGCAATTCTAATCCAATTTTATTAAAATTTCACATCTAATGAAGAAAATATGTAAATGACAGTTTTACAACGACAGAAACATAGAAAGAATCATATTCATGGCTGGACTTTCCCTTGTTTTTGTAGGACACAAAAAGATAACCTTATAACCTCCATCATTATATGATTCTTGGTACCCTTTTCAATGTGATTCTCTCTCACACATTTGGTTTGATTCTGTTTTTTATCGATAGATTCATGTTCAAGTATTTTGCATTGCTGTGATATATACATGAATATTCTTTGAGCAGTCAATTTGACATTTTAATCCACACTTGATGCTTTAAATTTGTTTCATAGATCGTAATTCATTTGAAGGTTTGATTCATCTTAATCTTCTTCCACCATGCACCTATTTCTAAATCATTTCCCAATTCCTTAACTATCTTCTTTCACTTGACAGTGGCTGTTGATGAAAAGTTGAGCTCGCATCAGAAAACTATGAACTTCCAGAATGTTATTTACATGAACAGGAGGGATATGCAAACTCATTGTATTGGAATCTCTCCCTTTTACTCTGGGGCAAACACCGAGTCAGTAGACCTTAGAACTTTAAACAGAAATCTGCCATCTTCTCTTTTGCACCAATGCACACCATCAAATCCGTTCAATTCTGTCACACAAGTATCAAATCATTCTATGACAACTTCTGGTATTAACTCTCTTGATTCCTCATTTCTTCTGGAAGGAGAGCTAACCGTTGAGTCTGACAATTATAACTCAACTACTTGGTTAGACTTTCTTGATATTCCTGTGGAGAGTTCAGTCGGAAGCTTTCAGAGTTTGCAACAAGCCAATGGGAACTCAAAACTGATAGAGAACATGGGACTAGAAGAGATTCCTCATGGAAAAGATACTGGGAATCCTGCACCTGCTGTGAGTACTTCTTACTAAATGATGTTCGCATTCGGGGTGAATTAAGAGAATGATGTTCACTTATGTAGTTTACAAATCTTTGTAGGAAATATTTGAAGTGCCTCGAATGTCACTGATCCCTGTCATTGACTTGGATTGCAACAAAACCCACCGTGCTTCGTTTAGACGGAAGGACAATAGTGTTGCTTATTTTGACAATGGAGTTCCTCAGGCTGAAACTTCATATAGACAAAGAATGAGATGGACACCTGAACTCCATGACCTCTTTTTGGATGCAGTTAAAACTCTTGGTGGCCTAGAAAGTGAGTTCAAGAACTTTAACTGAACAAGAATTACTAATTTTCATACTTTTCTTCTATGCTTATAATAATTTTGTCTATTAATCATAGATGCAACTCCAAAGAAGATACTGGGAATTATGAATGTTGCAGGCTTGAACATAGACCAAGTGAAGAGCCATCTGCAGGTAAGTTTATGTTCTCCAAATGCTCTATGTTGTAGAAACAGCTGCAGAATCTCCTTTTCCGTTTCAGAAAAAAGATATACATATATGATTTTGCAGAAATGTCGGCTTGCTAAGAATTTGTCAGATCAGAAACATGGTAAGTTGGCCTTGTTCTGGACTTTCTTTCTCATTTAATAGGTATATATTCGAATTGAGGGTGGCTTTGGTATAACGGCGTGTGGAATACTGTGTGCAGTCACCTTCTAATCAGATATTCAAATTACTAAACCGAACGTTTGTTGCGATAATGGCAATTCGACTCTTTCTCTCTTGCATTGATTGTAGTGACAGTTAATCCTAATTGCTTACATGCTTAAACTGTTGTATATCAGACAAAAAGGCTTCCAGTGTAGAGAAGAATGCAGCTTGTCTGAATAAAGATGACGATGCAACTAGCAAGAGGTTAACCATCAGTATCATTTTTCCCTTTTTTTGTTTTTTAATTCATAAAGAAACCTCCAATTTATTTTGCTTTACAGTGATATAGAAGTACTGCAGTCTTTGAATATCCAAATAGAAGCTCAAAAGCTGCTGCGTGAGCAAATTGAGGTGCCTTTCTCTTCTCTTGTTTCTTTTGCCAAAGCTATTCCTAAGTTATGGTACTAGTGAAAGTATGCGTGGGTTGTGATTGTTGAGGAAAACTGAAACAACAAAAATAATAACAACCAAGTCTTAGTTCCAAACTACTTAGATTTCATAATGTGTGTTTGACTGAATTTTACGTTGGATGTACCTACTGTAACCCTCCTTTTACCGAGCTTGGGACCGGCTATGCTTCACGCAGGTGGAGTTATGGAGGAAAAATGAAAAAGAATAAAAAAAGAGTTAAAAGTCCTAAATCATAGTTTAATCCTAGCTCTTAAAATCTGATAATTATCCTAAATTTTGCTGAATTATGATTTAATTCTCCAGGCACAAAGAGAGTTGCAGCTACGCATACAGCAGACTGTAGAGTGGTTGAAAAAGTTAATGGAAGAACAGCAACAGAATGCAATTCCTACACCTATCCATGATGTGCCAACTTCCATTCCAAACTGTGATCAGCTGTCTCCCTCCTCGTCAAGGCCTGTGATCAATTACGGCTCTGCAGCTCAACCATCAACTCATGAAGCTACCAAAAATCATTTAAAATCTAACAAAAGGCTCCGAGGAGAGCAGTAATTTTTCCCCTTCTTTTTGGGCATGAATCCTATGCCAATGAGATGGCCGAAGCTGTGAAAAATTTGCATGAATAATTGAACCAGTAGATGATATTAAATTCCAGATCAAGCAGACTTCAACCAATGCAAGTTCTCTTGTATAAAAGAAAATAACTTTCATAAGAAAAATTGCTTATTCAGTTTTTTTGTAAAAACCAGTTACCATGCAACTGATTTTCCATGATTTGACACATAAGCAAAGGATAGGAAGAAGATGACATGATACAAAAGATGGATAAAACAAAACCCACGAGTAGACTGAATGGTGTTCATATCTGAAAATTATAGCCTGCCGAATCAAAGTACAAGATCAAGCAATAATCCTTCAACCGAGTGGAAAAAAAAAGTTACTATTTCCCCATCTTCACATACATAAACTCCCACAGGAAAACAATGTTAAATGTATCTAGATCATGGCATCCGCCATGACCAGAACTGCTGTTTTTGTGTTCATGATCATTTCCAGCACAATTGTTGTGCTCATCATTGCAGACCTGGCTATCACTGCATTGTCTTGCCACAGTTAGGGCACCATAAATAAAACTTGTCACCACTACAATTACTGTTAAAAACTTTTTCCCTTAATTTTTAAACCCAAGGGCGAGATTCCAAGGGGCAGCAATCTGGCATATAAATCCCATTTAGACTAGTTTCAACACTGGCATTTGGTAGCAAAAAACTAACAGGAGGCTAAACAAACTGGGCAATATGCTTCTATTCATCTTTTTCTCCTACCTTTTTCTCTTGTGTGATCCGCTAAGAGCTGCTTTAATATTTTCCCACTCTTTCAATGATGCATCTGTCCTCATAAATGAGCAAGTCTCGCCTATCACAACACCTCCAGCATTTGTTCTCGGATCAAATTGCTTTTTTGCTGATCTATATATGTTCTCTGTTGGAGGTGCAACTTGCTTTGTTGCTGAACTGTTTTTACCCTCTGTTGGATCTGGAAAATCATTGTTGCCCACAACCATGAGCTGGCTAAGTTCTGGAGGGCTTTTGATGTTATGATCCCTTTCAAAACCCAAACCCATTTCCCCATCTACAGAAGCATGACTTTTATGCTTTTCAGTTATATCACTATGCTTGCAGGATGTAGAGTCAGCAATAATTACCCCATCAGGTTTTACTGACCCTTGCTTTTCAAAGTTAAGACCTGGCAAGATTTGGGCGATACTGAATGAACTATTACTGTTACTAGCGACCAATTGTGTCCATGAAGCTTTGTTGAGCCACACAGAACCTCTCCCTGTCTTATTTGAAGCAGAATCCTGTTTGGTAGGCTGAGTTTCTGCAGGCCCTTTCTCTTCTATTTTGTCCAACACTTCTTGATTTTCTGTTCGACCTCTCTGATTTTCATGCCTCAATAATTTATTGTTCTTGTTGTTCTTGGATTTTGGTATACTATCAGAATCCTGTTTGGAAGGATGAGTTTCTGCAGGCCCTTCCACTTCTACTTTGTCCAAGACTTCTGGTTTGTCTGTTTGACCTCCTTGATTTTCATGCCTTAATAATTTCTTGTTCTTGGAGTTTGCTATACTATCAAAATCCTGTTTGGTAGGCTGAGTTTCTGCAGGTCCTCCTATTTTGTCCAACACTTCTTGTTTGTCTGTTTGACCTCTCTGCCTCAATTTCTTGTTCTTGGAGTTTGGCATACTATCAGAATCCTGTTTGGCAGACTGAGTTTCTGCAGGCACTTCCATTTCTATTTTGTCCAACACTTCTGGTTTGTCTGTTTGACCTCTCTGATTTTCATGCCTCGATAATTTCTTGCTCTTGCTGTTCTTGGAGTTTGGTATACTATCAGACTTGGATTTCCCTTCCTTACTGGATGAAATGCCAGGCAATATATCTGATATGTTCATTGCACTGCTGCTCTTATTCCCAATAAGTTCTCGCCAAGAAGACTTCTGCAACCATGAAAGCTTAGGATCTGATTTTTTGGCAATTGACTGTGGTTCAATGAGTTCAGTCTCCGAGATACTTCCAGGCTCATCCAAGTAGGACTGAAAACTCCCATTGCCTTCAGAAACAGCAGATACAGATCCCTTTCTGTTACTGTGATCATGTCTTCTTGTCTGCCTCTTGGGCACATCTTGAGTTGGTCCATCTTTAGAAGCTTGCCTTTTATTTAGCTTTGACTCCTTGGTATTTGCAAAAGAAAACAAAGTCAAAATTAAAAATGATACCAAGTGAATGCCAAGTAAAAAACTGAACTCCGTTAATTATGTTAAGCCATACCTGATCAGTGAAGGCTGTCGCCTTTCGTCTCTGTACCACATTAATTATGAGATTATCATCATCTGCAGTGGAGTATTCTTCATTCTCCTCAAATTGCAAATCCTCAGACACTTTGATGGAACGTTCTTGTTCCTTCATCAGTACAAGGTCACTATGTGCGGTGGCTGAAACATTTTCCATCTCAAAGAGCTTATTCATCACAGAGTTCATCATATCAAGTTCTTCCTTACTCATCCCACCACCTTGTTCTTCCAGAACAGGAATTGCTTTTTTTTCAGTGGTATAGACAGAACCCGAATGTTCTTCACAATCACAGAAATGGGTAGGGAGAGGAGGAACTTCAACACGTCTGAAACTGTATCTGTGCTTGCCAGTTCCGCTGAATGGCAGTGATTTCAACTGTAAAGAAACAGAGTAAGTATACAAAATAATCGGTCTGAGGTGCTAGATCATGACGACCATGGATACTTGCAATTTCATTAAAAGTTACCTTTTGCAACCTTGGGAAATAAATCCGCAGCTGCTTCTTTTCTGAACTGAGCTCTTTCATGGGCTTTTTCAAAAAATCCATGTTCTTATCTGCATCATCATAGGCAGCAGCAGCAGCAGCAGCATATGTTTTACTTGCAAGTTGAGCATCTTCCGCCCATTCCTGCTTTAAACGATCAAGATAATGTTCTTTTGCCTTCTCAAGTCTCAACCTCTTACCCTTCCAGACACAACCATTGTACTGCATATGACAATTTTAGTTAAAGGGTAAATGACAGCAGCCTCAAGAATCAAATATGGAACTCAGAAAAAGGGTTTTCCAATATCAAACAACCACACTTTACAAATAAATTTTTAAATTCCTTTTAAAGATCAAAGAGGCTCAGATGGTTCAAACTTTAATATAAAAAATCAAATATTAGGATTTATATCTCATTTTTATTTAAATCCAACACATGAATTTCTCTATGGAATTTCACCAAATGTTTGATGTTATTCTATACTGAACTCAACTAAACACTAATCCCAATATGCAATGCTAGCTGGGGTCAGGCATATGAATCCATTTTCTTTATTTCTCCTACTTTACAATTATAATTTCTTGAAGGTACATAACCTCTGGATCCTTATTTACTACTCATACAGAAAACAAAGTTTGCACAAGAACAGCAATACATGAACACAAAAAAGACATGTTAACTCTTTTACAAACAGGGATACAACAAACAATAAAGAATGGAATGTAACTCAACACAATAAAGAAAGAAAGAGCGAAGAATACAGTGCTGAAGAGCTTGGAAAGGGAATTATGAGACGAAGGTGAGAAGTCAATATATGCAAAGCTCCGGCCTTTGTTTCTGATGATGTCCACTGCTTTAATATCACCGCCAATTTTTGAGAATATCGTGCATAAATCATCGTTAGTAACACTCTCTCCCAATCCTCCAACGTAAATTCTGGTGGTCGAATCATCTTCTCCTCCTTCCATATCTGATATACTTGCTTCTGCAGCTGGGTCGCCTCTTCAGCTCTTCTTTCCTCAAATCTTCTCACCCTTTTCGGCGCTCTGTTGCAGGTTTGCAGCAATCGGCTCTTCTGATTTTTATTTATTATTTATTTATATTAAAATTGCTAATTAGAGGTAAGCCGGTTCATTGCAGACGAGTTATATTGAAACCAGGCTCGGTTTGACGAAGGTAAATTTAAATTGAAACTCGGTTTGAGATCCACAAGTTCAGCTCATTTAGAATTTATCTTTTTTATCCTTTTTTAGATTAAAATTCAAGTTGAAACTCGGCTCATTTACCAAACAAATTCATTATGTAGATTCAAACTCAGCTTAATAAGCAACATCACGAACTGAAGTCGAATGAACTTTGTCAAAGTTGAACCTCGAGCGGCTAGTTAGGGTTTACGAACAACAGACTCAAATGAGCAAACTATCAGTTCTATTAAAATTGAATAGAACCGAGGTTAATTTGTAAACCAAAGTGAAACCGAATTGATATTAGCAATCGAATCGAATAAGTCAATTTGGCTGACTTTTTATCTGTTTTTACCATATTGATTCAATCTACGTTCGACCGACGAATTCTATTGAACCGACTAGACCAAACAATAATTTGATTCAAATTGACAATCCGAACCGAACCGAAAATGGGTCGGTTCGATCAGTGGTTTTGCACACCCCTAGCAGACTGGGCCTTTAAAACGGCGTGGTTTAGCAACCGTCATAGACTATAAGCTCTAGTTGAAGGTTTGGGCCTCAACTCATAACTGAAAGGGCCAGACTTTGCCAATGACCACAAAACAACGGCGTAATTTCGCGGTCAAATATTTCACTGTGAAATAGAAATAGAAATGCAAGACTGCAAGAAACAGAGTAACTGATGAAGAAGATGCCTTTCAAGAAAGAGCTCTGCAGAAACTTTCAGCGCGGAAGGTTACTCATTCTCTCCTACTTCTTTTGGTCATAACATAAGATATATTAGGTTTTTCTTTCAAGTTCAGTTCACTTCTCTTGTAATTACTACTTTACTTGCTAGGTATCAAATTACAACCAATTCAAATTTGATAGTTTTTAGACAACTCAGAAGAGAAAGAGAAAATGAGAGAAAAATAGACGATTGCTTTGTATTGTGATTCTCAGTTTTGTTATTAATTGCCGTTTGATTTTCTTGTTCAAACGCTTACTTGAGCTCTGTTCCTTATTCGTTTAGTAAATGGAATTATAATTAGCATTTTGTGTTGTTGGTTGGTTTGTATTTTTGCTGTTGCAGCTGTCAATACGGTGAAAGGTGCAAGTTTCTTCATCCGATTCAACAACAACAACAACAAAAACCTAATAATAATAACCCTTTTGGATTTGGCTCGCAACAGCAGCAGCAGCAGAATCGATCTTCTAATCCATTTGGATTTGGCGTTCAATCAAAATCCGCCAATGATTTTGGAAACAAACAGCAACAACAGTTTAAGGTTTTTTATTTTCCTTACATCACTTCATATATTGGGTTTTGTTTTGGTTCTTTTTCCCCCTTTTCCTGTTGTTATGTGGGATGTGTTCAATACTGAATTTGAGGGGGGAAAAGAGAAGGGTTGCAGGGTTTGAACCCCTAATTGTTTGCACTCTGTGGCAGGCACCTTACCACTAGGCTATTGGCAAAATCGTGGGAATTTTCAATGTATCTGTAAATTAAAAAACAAAAATTTCATAATTTTTTAGTGATTATAAATTGCTTATGAACTAGCCTTTTGAAAATAAATGGACCCGGTTCTCCCCTATATCCAATGGTGGTGGTAGTCAATCCCGACAACCAGATAATCAGCCCCAGGCAGTTAATCACAAGTACGTATCTTGTTCCATAAGTAACTAGTTTGCTTTTTCTGGTCCTGTATGGCTTCATTTTTTTTTTTTTATCTTTCACAAGACTTGATCATTATCTTGGTCTTCATGTGAAGGTGCACAGATCCTGAATCCTGCAAATGTCAGATTATTGAAGATTTTGAGCATGAGAAACCACTTTGGAAGCTTACATGCTATGGTCACTCAAAAAAGTATGTTTGAACTACCACATCCTTATGGCATTGTTTGTAAGAGATCTAGGATTTGGAACCTATAGAATCTTGATTTTATATATATATATATATATATATGTTGCATAGTTCATGTGGCTGCCCTTTTTAAATTTAGGTTTTTGGCAGACTTTTTTTTTTTGGGGGGTGGGGGTGGGGGGTGTTTGTAAGGGAGTTGTTTCCATAACGTGTACAATCATTGGATTGCATTGATTTTCATCTCTCTCTCTCTTTCTCTTTGTTATGCAGTGGTCCTTGTGACATTTTTGGTGATGTCAGTTATGAAGAACTGCGGGCTGCTGCATATGATGATGCTAAGCGTGGATTAAGTTTGCAGTCAATTGTAAGAAAATGTGGCATACTTCTTTGCAGTTTTACTCTTTTTTAAGGTTCATAAATGCTTAAATTGTTTATTAATATCATATTTGTTGTTCATTTATGTTTTCTTGCAATTTGGTCTTGAACTTATTGCTTGTGGTGTTTTATTGTTGGAAGTTATTGAATTCAATGAATTAACTGAAGTTAGGGAAGTTGGAATAAAAAATATTGAGAACAAAAATTTATTGTACGGAGTGCAGTTTAGGGATTATGAACGTATGCAGTGATGTTCAAAGAGCAACCCTTTTGAGATGCCAAAGTAATACATAAGGGCTAATGTTTGGTCCAGTTCCCAATGAATTAAACCCTTTGAACATATATCAGTGTAATTTTATTGTCATCTCACTAATTTTTGAGAGTTTCGTTTAAGTCGGTTAGCTTGAGTTATAGTAATAGTGTAATCCTTACCCTCATGTGATTGTGCCTACTGTAATAGACTGGGCAGGCAGTAGCTTCTTGGAAAAAACCCTTTGCATTAATCATGATTGGCCCTGTCCGGGAGAGAATCAAATGGTTTCCACTATTAGTGTCCTAGTGAGCTTCATCATTTCCATAGTAGTTGTTGTTTCAATTATCTATGCTTCACTAATTGTCATCTGGACTATCCATTAGTTTCTCAAGCTAAAATATTAAGCTTAATCTTTGTAAGGCTTACTCATAGTCTGCCTTTCCGTTTAGAATCATAGAGATTGTGATTTCACTGTTTGGTATGAACATGTGCCTGTATGAAACCTGCTGGAAACCCCTACCCTGCCCATGGTGGAATGGTAGGCATGGGTTTAAGCCACCCTATTCCACCTTGAGGCAACTTTACAATTTGTAACTTACCTGATGTACAATTTTATTTACACTTTGTGTAATAGATTTCTTTTTTGGAACACTTTGAGGATTTCAGTTTCACTCATTCTAAACCTGCTTTACATTGCATGAATGTGAGGATGGTTTTAATATAGCGGTAAAGTTTCTCCATTCGTGACTTAAAAATCATGGGTTCGAGCTACAAAAACAGCCCTTCTGCAGATAAGCAAGGGCAAAGTTGTGACCCTTCCCAGAGTCCACTAAATATAGGATGCTTCGTGCATCCGGTAACTCATTTATTTCGTTTCAATTGGTTCACTATCATGATGATTCAAATATTAATTGTTGTTATAGATAGAAATTGGAAGAAAAATTATCTGCATGATGGGAACTCTCTTTGGACATATCGTTTGTATGAATCTATGAAGAAAATAGTGAAAATGTTGCTGTTGCTTGCATTGATAATCTCAAACCGTTCAAGGTTCAAATTATGATGCTTTAAACTGCAGGAGAGAGGCACTAATTGACTTCATACTGGAGTATACTCTTTTATTTTTCTTTCCTTTTCTTTTTTAAGGTACTTTATCCTTTCTTTTCCCAACAGTAGAAGAGAGAACTAAATTATGTGCACATGCATTATATAAAGGGAAAAAGGAACAATTACGTAACTTTTCTAAAACAAAGTGAGAGCCATGCACATTTTGATCGTGGATTAATGCATTTCAACAATGTAATGCTAGTGTAAACCGTCTGCTTTGTTCTATTGTTATGAGTGGTTGCTCCTAGTGCAAATAACCAAATTCCATGCTGTTTTTGAGAATTATGGAAGAAATGAAGAATTATTCAACTTAATTAATGCCAGGATTATGTAAAAGGCATGTCAAATCTTCATCAACCAAATGAGAACTGTTTCTTCTCACCTTCCAATTTTATTCCTAATGTTGCAGATAAGTTGCAAGCTGAATTAATTGCTGTTTTAACTCTATTGGAGCTTATAAATGGGTGAGACCTTGTTAATTCCCATTAACCAAGTGAAGTGGGACATAGTTCATCATTGGACAGAATACTCAACTATATTTGATTGACTTGTGATTGATGTGCATTATCTAATATACTACAATCGCAACAACTAACCTTAATTCTAAGCCAATCGGGGTCAGCCTTGATAAGCATATTTATCCAGCATCTTGTTAATGAATTCAATTCTAGAAATATGTTACGGAATACAGTACAAATTTATATGGGAAAAAAAAAAGTCATGCAAGTGCTCAAGTCACTGTTTCATTTTGGTAACAATTTTTAAGGTTAGGAAAAGCAGATATGATATAAATTGGTTCTTCTGAGCAAGTCGTTATGCAACAATGTGAATAAACTAATAAGTAGCACAAGCATTATTGTCTTGGAGGAATCCGAGTGCTGGTAAAAATTCCATGTCTCTGTCTATTTACTATCTATGTTATTTTTAACATAGATATATTGATGTTATAGTAGCTATGCATAATCGCTATTGCAGAGGTCATTGCTTTTATGTATTTATCTACAAGAAATATTCTCATGCCAGGTGGAGAGGGAGAGAAATTTACTTAATTCCAAGTTGATCGAGTTTGAGAACTTGATTCGAAACCCCTATGTAGCTCCTCCAAAGTCTGCTCTCAGCCAGAGTCCATTTGCAGGAGTCACTCCTCCTGCAATTGCAACTACTGGTCAAAATAATGCCCCTCTTTCAGTATCCAGTTTCAGTCAACTGGGCACATCACTTAATGCGGAGTCTGGAATGAGGCATGGATCTTTCCTTCTATTCAACTTTTGTTGTTTTATTTTTCTTTTAAATTCCATCAGCTATTTTTCTCCTGTACATGATTAGCTATCATGTCTTGTGAATAGTAGTCAACTAAAGGCTTTTAGAATCCTGTTTAGCACCTTTTCCGTTTCTTTTCTCAGGCCTCTTGCACCATCAAGTCATGCGTTTGGGCAACCAAATCTCTTTGCTAATTCTACTCCCACTGGGTTTGGAATGAGGCAAGTATATGTTTCTAGTATTCTAATTTTTGATTCTTGAAAACAGTTGATTCTACAAATCACTAATTTCTTAAAATGTTGCTAAGATTATACTTTTATTAACTTGTTAAGCAATTTTTTTAGCAGGCCCTCTTCATCATCAAATAATGCCTTTGGGCAACCAAACATCTTCTCTAATTCAAGCCAAACCTCAGGTTCGTTTGGGATAAGCAATTTTGCACCTGCAAATTCCTGTATGAGTTTGAATATTTTGTTATTTTCTTTGTGGTGGATGTATTTATATGGTGCTTCTAATCATCAGCATTATGATAGGTTCAATTAGCAGCCAACTTCCTAATCAGTCACCTGGAAATCCCTTTTCCTCCAATGTAGCAGGCTTCAGCAACAGCAGTGCAATCATCAATCAGAGCAATCCATTTGATTCTTTAGCAGTGACTAAGCAAGTCACAAATTCATCTACTGCTCAGCATGTCTTCATTTCCAATGCACCTAATTTAGCTTCTAATGCAGTTGGGCAAGCAACTGAACATATTCATTCAATGTAAGTACATAGAGGTTGCTTTTGTAGCCGTTAAAAAAGAAATGCACCTCACCGCCCCTTATGCTCAAACCCTGAGAGGTGGGTGGTGTTATTGAGGGGCAATCTTTTTCGCTGAGGTGCCTGCCTCAGTCGATGCATCAAGCACTAGGCGTGCCTTTGCTACTTCTTCACATTAAGACTGAAAAAAAAAATGTAAAATACCAAATTATAGCAATTGATTGGTGCAAACCATGTCCCAGATTTTAGGATGATTGCCTTATATGTGTAGGGTTCAAACTTCTCCTGCTCCAATTCTCCATTACCGTATATATACGGTACAACAAACAGGCCCTCTTGTATCTACATAAATAGGGATTAAGGTCCTCTTGAGTTTGGTACAAACATGACCTGTCATGTTTGTACAATTTCAATAATTGATTTTGTAATATGCGGTTGAGATCTGTTTTAGAAATTAATTCTGCATTTTTACAAAGTGGGTGGTTATAATGAAATCCTAACCATTCATTATCAAATCAACAGTTATCAAGAGTTGAGTACAAACATGATAGGTCCTGTTGCATAAACATGAGAGAATTTCAGTTCTGTAAATAGATGGTACATCAGTTCTATATTTAATAATTTAATAAATTCTTCAATTCCAGTTGCTACCCAATTCAATTTTAAGTGGAGTTTAGGATTATGGCTTTAGACATTCTAACCTTCTCATTAAAGTGCCTGAAGGGGACTCAGAGAATGTACTAATGCTTATTTTATTGTTTTATGTAACTATTATAAATGCCTGTATTATGTATGGTTAGGTGTTATTTTTATATTTGTGTGCCTCATGTCTCTCAGGCACACATGTGCCTTGCGGCAAGGCTCTGGTTTGTACCTTGCACCTTGTACCTTTGATAACTTTGCTGCTTTTGTACTCAAATTGGCAGAAATTGAAGTTGAAAGTAGATAACTGAATTCTCAATCAAGAACTTGCTAATGTGCAAAATTATTGGTTTTGAGTTTCGATCTACAATTATTAATCATTATTGTTTGACACTGTGTTAAGGTTCTGAAACATTGAATTTGCATCAGCATTCTCCAATTTGTTTTTAGTTCTTCTAACTGTGTTTCAGCAAAAAAAAGACCTCCTTTTTTCCTCATACACAACTCCATTAAGTAAGCACATTCATCATCCCAATTGAAGTGGTCATGCTTTCATGAATGCCTTAATTTTCGTTCATCTTGACTTTTTCTTTTATCATTGTCAATACTGTATATTGACAATATCAATTGATGGTGTTCTGCTATATAATTGTGTAGATAGGTTTGAAAATTTTAGCCTTATACTTTTTGGTATTAAATATATGCAATGATTGATTTGTGTTTTTTTTTTCTTTTTCAATTACACAGAAATGGCATGCAGAAGGGAGCTGTGGATGTGAGTATTTGGTTGAAAGAAAGCTGGAACCCGGGGGAGGTAATGATTTCTCAAATGGCTTTCTTGAACAGGGCTTACAATTAGATTCTGATTTTACTGTCTGAATTTTTTGCAATAAGAAATTCGTTTGTTGCTATCCACATTTAGAGGGCAAAAAAAGAACAAATCTGAGAAACTGAAATGTGCAAGCAGCTAGAAAAATCAACACTGCAGCTGCAAATGCAAATATCTTATTTGTGCAATTCTTTTTCATAAGCTTTTATCCGCTTCAAACTATATTGTTTCTTGACCTTAGTAGCTGTCTGATCATTGTATTTTCTTGTGCATACCAGATTCCAGAAGAGGCGCCTCCAGATCAATATATCGGACCGTAATGTTCTTTTTCCGGAAATGTTAACCATTAGGCTCGTTATAAGCTATGTGCTAGGATATTTTCTGTTTAGCCTATTTTTTGAAGCGAGGCTCTAGAACTGCATAAAGATTTTTCTTGCATGCTATTTATGTGAAAGATTTAACAGATGGAATAGAAGATACGTTTGTACCTTGTATACGACACATAAAAAGAGAAGAACTGTAACATGGATTTTGAGTTTTGTTCAGCAATGTACTGGGAATCAGGCCAGGTACATGAGTGAGTTTATCCATTTAGGGTTTGGCTGGCTCTCATAATTTTTTTTTCTTTTTTTTCGTTTGTATTGATATTGATTTGATTTGATTTTTAAATGATTTAATGGATTGATTAACTAATTTGAGACTAAGCTTTGGTGATGGATGTTATTGTTCTTTTTGCAAATGTGCCAATGCCATGTTCAATAATGAATCATTTCTATAGGGATCACCGCGCTGCTGTCTTTAGTCTATGATAACTAGAGCTCGGTTTGAGAAGGTCCATTTAAAGTTGACTAAGTTTCTCATCAGCAGAGTTATTATTTAGATATTATGAATAATCAAATCCTAATCAAGCAGGTGAACGATAACAGATTTACCACTAGCTACCATGTTGGATGGTTGGATGAATTACATTGTGAAGATATTTTTATTCATTTAATGAAATAATTTTTAGTTATTCTGCTAAAAAATAGTAAATTAGGTAAAATTATAGGAATTAAATAATAATTTATATATTTAAAATAAGGTAAATAGTTGATAATATTTTGAAATGAAAAATAATAGTACTCTATAAAAGAAGAGAGGGGCAATTGACATTTGCTGCTGGTCTGTCCCAGTTGCAAAGAGAAAGCAAAAGTGCAATCCATCTATGTTATGTGTATTATTATTATTATTATTATTCATAGCTCATATCCGCAACAGCAACACAAACAAAAGATTGAAAAATTAATAATTTTCCATACGCGTTTTCAATTTTTTTTGAAAAATTAAAAAAAAAATTAAAAGATTCTCAATTTGAAAAGGTCTGAAAGATCGTGCAGACAGTTTATCAGTGGGACCCATGTCTCCTCTGTCATCTTAAAACTCCCCAACCCAACTCCTACTGAACCTCAACAACTGAACCATAATGATCCAATTAAACTATTCAAAGAATAAGGACAAAATGCTCTTGTCAATTTTTTACCATAGAGCAAAGGGTAAAAGTTTCTTTCAAATACTGTTTGTCGAGTCTAAAACCAAGTTTACATTGTTTTTACAAATATGAAATCTTAATATTTATCTTTTAAATCAAATTAAATCGAACTAATTGATTCAATTTAATCGATTTGATAAAACTCATCTAAATCCGACCAAACCAATGAGTCAATTTATACCCCGAATCTAGGCAAGTGATTTAGGAGGGTCATCCAGCCCTATTAGGAAGTGTTGCACTTTACTTTTGGATGGGAAGGAGACAACTTTGAAGTGGTGATTTTGTCATGCATATGTTATGCAAAAAAAATATATAGTGAAATAGGAATAAAGTATTACAGAGAATGATATATGTAAAGCGAAAAGGACAGTGGCTGTCACGTCCTCTCCGAGTCAAAGAACCTTTTAAGCTATGCCCTATACCAACTCAACGCTTTCCAAATCTTTGTTAACGAATCGAATGCGTGCTTCCATGTTATCATTTCATTTTCATTTTCATTTTCTTTCACCATCAAACCCCAGCTCTTAACTGGCCCATCCTTCTGCCTATTTTTCAAGATTGTTTGGTATACTAGTTAAAAATTGAAGGTGTAAGCTTTCGCTCGGTTTGATTCAAATGAAATGAATAAAAGCCCAATCGAAATTCAAAGAAATAAAATCAAACCAAATAGATGTTGGCTTATTTTTGAAGGCTCATGAAATTTAATATAACTATTTTTATCAAGAATATTTAAAAGAGATGGAGCTGTTAAGATTTAAATCTCTATATTCTATATAACGAGGCATAACTATA
Source organism: Jatropha multifida (assembly GCA_948099535.1). Classification (NCBI taxonomy): domain Eukaryota; kingdom Viridiplantae; phylum Streptophyta; class Magnoliopsida; order Malpighiales; family Euphorbiaceae; genus Jatropha; species Jatropha multifida. The sequence continues at coordinate 11,230 of CANUEX010111646.1, read as the reverse complement.
TAGTGCTTAGTAGGTTAAACTATGGATTCTAAAATGTTACTCAATAGTACATTCTTTATACTAAAATTTACCAAAATCCAAATTCAATCCATCCATTCAAAATGGGTGTACTTTACCTTAACAGACCGCCACAAAACCAACATAGTCTTATAATTATAAAAACTAAAGATGCCTAATAGATCTAAATTATATGATTAAAGACAACATACTTACACAAATATGCTAAATATGTGCATCAAGTTGTTCAACAAAATTAGCCGTTAATTATTTTAAAGTCTATTTAACAATGCGAGTGCGGTTAGTTGTTAGAAATTGGTTATTAACATTTTAATAAACGTTATCTTATTCTTTAACAACTATTTTATATATTATTTTATCGAACCACGTAATTTATAAAAATAATCAAAACTCTAAATGCTCCTTTAAATAATAGGCTGAAAATTTCCCTCTATTATTATTATTATTATCCCCAAATTAAAGCCCCAATAGAAAAATAAGAAGGTTCAACCCCTCAATATACAACCCAGACCAATTGTCAACCAACCTATCCAAATCTTACTATTTTGATCACAAGCAACTAAAGTAACGAGTAATAATAATACAAATCAATTCCACTTTGTAGAAAGAAAACAGGAAAAAAAAAGAAAGGAAAGGTAAGTAGAAGAAGTAATAGTTGTAAAGGAAAAAAAAAAAAACTAAGGAAGTGAAATCACATCCAGCAAAGGCTCAACGCTTTATAAAACAATACCTAGGGAGATGGGTATGTACACATTGCCCAGCGTATCTCATATGACTCCAACTCTTTCCTTCATGTGACACTGCTCTTCTTCCTCCCTCCCTCCACTACCAAGCAATCAATGTCTTCTTTTCCTCCTTTTTTCTTCTTCTCCATTCTCATCCTCCTTCAGATCTCCTCTGCCATTGCTGCCCATGAAGATGAACCCCTTGCTATTCATGTAGATCCAACTTTCAAGTTTGAGAATCCAAGGCTTCGCCAAGCCTACATTGCCTTACAAGCATGGAAGCAAGCTATTTACTCTGACCCTTTTAACTTCACGGCCAACTGGAATGGTCCAGGTGTCTGTTCTTACATGGGTGTCTTTTGTGCTCCATCTCCTAAAAATCCCAAAATAAGAGTAGTTGCTGGGATTGATCTGAACCATGCTGATATTGCAGGCTATCTTCCTCCTGAGCTTGGTCTTTTGACAGATCTAGCTCTTTTCCATCTCAACTCCAACAGATTTTGTGGGGTTGTGCCTTCCACTTTTCACAAACTTAAGCTTCTTCATGAGCTCGACATTAGTAACAACCGCTTTGTTGGAAAATTTCCCAAGGTTGTTCTTTCATTGCCTGCTTTGAAATATTTGGATCTACGGTTCAATGAGTTTGAAGGCTCTGTCCCTTCGAAGCTCTTTGATCAACCGTTTGATGCTATATTCTTGAATGACAACAGATTCCAGTTTGGAATTCCTCAGAATCTTGGAAACTCTCCAGTTTCTGTTCTTGTTCTTGCCAACAACAATCTTGGAGGTTGCATTCCAACCAGCATTGGCAAAATGGGTAAAACCCTTAATGAGATAATTCTTATGAATGATAATCTCACTGGTTGTTTGCCTTCTGAAATTGGGTTGCTCAAGGAAGTTACAGTCTTTGATGTAAGTTTTAACCATCTGCAAGGCTCATTGCCTTCTGCCATTGGTAATATGAAGAGGGTTGAGCAACTTGATATTGCACATAACAGTTTCACAGGTGTTATACCAGCTAGTGTTTGCCAATTGCCTAATTTGCAGAACTTTACCTATTCTTTCAACTACTTCACCGGCGAAGCACCAAGTTGTGCTGCTATCGGAGGCAGAGTGGTCACTAATGGTACCAAGAACTGTATTCCTGGTAAGTTGAATCAGAGATCTGCTAAAGAATGTTCCTCAGACGCTGCACGTCCTGTGGATTGCAGTAAATTCAAATGTAGTGGAGGTTCTAGTGGTGGCGGCGGCGGTGGAGGTGGCGGTGGTGGAAGCAACCCTCCTTCACCAAGGAGAAGACCTCCGGTTGGAAGGCCATCTGTACCAAAGCCTGCAACTCCAATGAGGCCAGTTATTCGTCCTTCACCTCCACCACCCACTTCCAAGTCTTCACCTTCTACCAGATCACATCCTCCCCCACCTCCTACAACGTCATTCAACCCACCATCTTTACCGCCACCGCCTACTGAAAGGGTATCACCCAAAACACATCTGCCACCACCGCCACCACCACCGCCACCTCCTGTCGATTCACTCCCACCTCCTCCACCAAGTCACTCCCATTCTTATGCTCCACCGCCCCCTACTAAAAAGGTTTCGCCAAGTACGCATCAAACTCCTCCGCCGCCACCTGCTGCGCACAACGCACCCCCCTATCAACATGAAGCATCTCCGCCCCCTCCTGTCGAGTACAACCCACCTCCCTATCAACATGAAGCACCTCCACCACCGCCTGTTACTTATCATGCCCCTCCCTATCAGTACTATCCATCACCACCGCCACCACAACAGTCAGTTGAGGCTCCCGCGCCAAGTTATCACATCTATTCCCCACCCCCGCCCCCTCCACCAAAGAATGGCTATAAACACTCTCCTCCTCCAACTCATGAGCATTCCCCTGTAAGTTCGCCTCCTCCTCCAACAAAGAGTGGATATACACACTCCCCTCCAAGTCATGAGCATTCAACAGTAAGTCCACCTCCTCCCCATGGGCCTGGATGCACCACTCCAGAATCACCACCGCCGTCCTCCTCACCAAACTATCACCACCCACCACCATCACCATCGCCGCCACCATCTACACCAAGCTATCACCACTCACCACCATTAGAACCGCCGCCGGCATCCACCCCAAGCTACCACCACCCACCCCCAGAACATCAATGGCATTACCCACCATCACCATCTCATTATCAAAATCCTCCTCCACCTACTGAGTATTCATATTCCTCACCCCCACCGCCGCCGCCACCGCCACCGGCAATTGAGAATACGCCACTCCCACCAATTGTAGGAGTATCATACGCGTCACCTCCTCCACCAACAATTCCATACTACTAAACACTTTGTCGGCTTCTGATCTCATCGTCTCTAGTAGAAGAAAAACAACTGAGTATTAATTCTTTTGGTGCAACAACGAGGACTTGTTCGATATTGTGTGTTTTATTTATTTTTTTTTGTCAAATCAAATATTTATTTTATTTTTCTGAAATTTGTAGCAATAATTAATATTATATAGTTGCATTGCTGGTTATTGAATTCTTGTTCTATGTACGTATCACTTTGTGTGATGCACTTCGAACCCTAAAAAGCTATGTTTTGCTAATTGCTATACAACAACTGTGTATAATTTGAATTCCTTTACACACATTATTATCCTTGTAATTTAATTATACTATTTGTTTGTTTCAAATAATAAAAATACTAATTTATATTATAAATTAATATTTAGTCGCCCATCATGTTATCTTATTTGAGTTTGAGTTTTTTGATTATCCTATTTGATCGCTCATTATATTATTTTGAATCGTGAAATCGAGTTTTTTTGATTATCCTATTTGATCGCCCATCATATTATTTTGAATCATGGAATTTTCATATGAATCGATAAGTTTAATAAGCCAAAATTTAAGATTGCTTATCGAGTTTGTTTGTTTATTCTTTTTTTTTTTCTGCCTATCGAACTTGTTTAATAAACGAGTTAAATTCAAGTTCAAAAGCGCGAATCGAGCATAATGCATCATTAAGACGAGAAGAGGACTCACGAACCTAATTACATACATCAATAAGAAGAGGACCTACTAGATGCATGTTTGCAATTTTGCATTTAAGTTTTCTGAGCTTCTTGGGACCCTCTGAAATTTAAATTTAAACATTAATGCTTGCTTCTACTTGGACACCAAGCTACATTCTTCCATCACTTTAATGTCTGCATCTGGAGATAGCAATAATGGGTTATTATTGATTTTGCTTTACCATAAAAAAGAGAGATGGTTGATGGCAATAATTATATAGTATCAATAAAGCCTGTCTTGCATCAAGCAATGAGTGTGATAGGGTGAATTGGATATGCCATGTTCTGGCATAACCCAACAAGTCCACCGCCACCCATATGCTTCTTCTGCATTATTAACGACTAAAAAAGTTACTCCTCCATTAAGACACAGTAAACCAAAAATTAGAACAACACTGTAAAAATATTACACAACCAGCTGAGAATAGATTCAAGATCCAAAGAGTAGCTAGCTTAGATACTCCAAGAACAGTGTCTTTGATTCAAATGTTGACGGCCATGTAGTTCTAGAATGACAATGTTATTAAAATAACATACGGCGCATTTAAGAATCATCATATTCATCGTATGACATAGAATATCCTGTTATATAACCACAACCATCAATACATACAATACACAAGAGAGTAGCAGATTTACCTTATTTATGTTCACAGCCTATACACAGATTAGAATCTAATCCTTTTTTTATAAACTTCCTATCATCCGTCCAGTGAAAGAATTAACCTCAGTAATTGCACACAAACCCAGCAATAATCTATTTCCTGTAAGAGAAGACCGCCTATCTGCCTATCATGCACCGATGGATTTATGAGGGTCTCTCTTTCCTTGGTCAGATAAAAAATGCTTCGATACTTCCATCTTAACTTTGCTCTAACATGAAAATTTCTAGCAAAAAAGCAACTACATAAACAAAGCCCTCTATGGTCCCTATTTCCAGCTTCAAACAAACCCAATCAGCTCATAATTTCAAAGGGGCAACAGTAGTAATGCTCAGTGACTTTGGAAATAGCAATGTGCTATTTATGCAGAATCATCCAAAACGAATCACGATGCATGATATGTCATCCTTACTCTTTCTTGTCAAGGCTTCAGTCGTTAACCGCTTAGCAGCAGCCTGGGGATCCTTAATGGGTTTCACCAAATCAACCGCCTCTTGATTCTGCATGACCTGCCAAATGTGAGATAACCAATTAGCGTTAACCAGTACTGAATTGCAACTCGGAGAAAACTCAGTAATATAAATCCCAAGATAACTTTGCACTCTTAGGTAATTCAATCTTTGAGCATAAACAGGTGGCTGCTTGTGCACACAATATATGTGACCAAGATAAACATATTTTTGAACTACAATAAATTGAGCTCAAATCTGGAAACAAGGAGAGGAAGGCTCACATTATTTAGAAACTCTAAACAGAAGAACTAATGCCTAACATCAGCAAGAATATCCCTTCTAATAATTGTTTACATTATCTATTCTGGCTTACTTGTTCTCCAGTGCGACAAAGTAAGCCCCAGAAACAATCCCATGAACGAATACAAAAATATTATTAACTATGCATAATGTCATGGCACTATTTTCCAATTTGCAACTTGTGCGAGTTACAGCATGCCATATGGTTTGCATAGGAACTTGACCAAAATCATAACTGCTATATAATTTCTTGTGACAGTTCATTGATATATTGCTTAATAACTGACATATCCTATTCACAAATAGCTCTCAATGATAAGTTTTCCATGAGAAACAACTTTGGGAACTCGTAGTTGCATGCAAAATGAGGAGGAAACCGGAGTTCAACCTTGTTCCACGTATCATCATTCAAAGAGTCACGACTTTAAACAGCAAAACATTCACCAGTATTTTGTATGATCCAAGAATGCAGGATAAAATGATTAAAGAACAATATCCCACATACAAGTGCCTCCTTAAACTGACCATGGAGAACATTTACATCAATTTTCTATCTCCAATTACATCAATTTTCTATCTTTAACTCGTAACTATGAGCAAAATACTAATATTTTTTTTACAAGCATCATAAGACTCATTCATATGATATAGCTGTAACTGACACATTCAATGATAAAAACTTTGTTTGCCTCAAGTACCCATTTCTTACTGAAAAAGAAAAGAAGATTTCTTGCTCTTTTAGCATTCAATTCATGAAAAATGGCCGCATAGACATCTCCAAACTCAAGTAAGCTACAAGATGCTTCCAAAGAAGTCCATCTATTATTTCAATGTCAATAGAAACATTTTCCATGTCATCATATTCAGGAATACAAGCTTTAAGTTTGCATTTTCAATTCAAGATTTCACATCATCATGTCATGCAAAATGATTTGTAAAACCTAAGGCTCATCAAAATTTTGGAAAGTGAAATCTTTCGCATCTTTGCTACACTGATGAAGATTCGTTAAAAGATATAACACAATAGAGCTCAAGTTCTGTCAGAAGAGCTTGAAAAGGATCAAACAGGGAGCTAAACCATACTGAGCAATGAATTAACCATTTAAGTTTATAACAACAATAATTAGAAGCTACACCCCAAAAAGTATTACATTTAGATTTAAGTCAGTAAAACCTCCAAATCATTTTGGATATCCAAGGACATCCGTAGAAGCTAATATTCCATAAAGAGATTATGAAAATAATTTTGTTCCCATAATAGCTGGAACAAGTACTCAAAAATAGAATTCCCAGTATTCCCTTCTAACCTAACCAAATAGGCCAAATAACCATAAACAGAGTAAGTTCCATGAACAATTTAGCCACATCTACTCATCAAATTAAACATTGGCAAATAGCACCTAGGGGTTCCTTTCCCTTAACTACTTATTGATATTACTTGGATTTGATTGCCAACTAAATAAGAACCCTAACATTATAAGGAATCTTAGCTTCCCCAATGAAATTAAATAAGGAAGAGTACAAGCTATGAAACCTTCATTGCATGATCATTTCTACTAGTTTGAATGTTTGAAACTCAATTGGACAACTAAAACCCTCAGAAGAAAAGAATACAAACCTTCAATGATTTTTAAATCATCCACAACAAAAGCAGTTTAACCATGTATTGAAACAAATTCATCATGTTACAATTGTTAAGAAAAATTTTAAGATCCCTCAGAGAGTCAGTCAAATTAGTGAATTACAATCTGATTGAGCACAGCATGCGGAGTAGATAAATAAACGATCCATATGTCAATGCACATTTAGTGGATTTACTATTAGTAGTATCTTAAAGATTAACCCTGTTCTCATCTTTATATATCATCTTCTGTTCCCCCCAGAAATAAGGCAGTTTTCCCCTGTGGAATTTTCAATTTTCACATCATAGGTCCTGAACTTGATTTCTGTCATTGTGTGCTTGATAAATTCTCCATGGATTTTCATACTACCATTATGCTAACGAGATGGAGAATACAAAAACTTCCATGGCCCTTCAGCACTTAGATGAAACCAACTGAACTATAACACTGCAAATAATAAGAGCACCATGCACAATTCCAAAGACAATATATAACATAATCAAATGTGATCAAATAACATTGGAACACATCTCCATGAAGAAATAAGGAGAAGGCTCAAGCAGAAAGGATTCTTTGATATACGCATAGATAAAACCTTGGAAACTATAATATTAGTTCCCAAGAAGAACTATATGCGAATTATAAACAGATTGACCAGATAAAACATAATCTACTATTCAAAAAGCAACCCGCAATTCCACACATGCAAGGTTTTGTCCTGGAGATCAAGGCAAGGCGATGGGGAAGGACTTTCATGCACGATACCTTGAACGGTATATTATTGAGTATTTTGAAAACAAATAAATCAAATTACCAAGAGATTGAGCCTAGATTTATAGGAAGATATCTAAAACTGGGAAGATATCGAGATTTATAGGAAGACATCCACAAAACTCTAAAACTGGGAATACGCAAGTAATAAAAAAAAAAAGGGTAAAAATGAGACAGCAGTTATTAAATTAGCAGCACAACTCACCTTCCACAAACCATCACTTGCCAATATGACAAACTCCATGGTTGAGTCTATTGGCACATGTCTTACATCAGGTTCTGAACTTAAATGTGCTTTAAGACTTTGATCTCCAAAAGCTCGTGCAACTGCAAGTTGACCATTAACCCTAGGCACATCTCCTGAAAAGATTTATAAGCTTTTGAGCACAAAAGGAAGAAAAGCTGTTTAGTTCCCAATTAAAAGCTCAACATTCTGGTTGTGAACGTAGACATTACCAGGAAGAGTTGTAACAAAACCACCCTGCTTTTCTATCCTTTTACGTTCAGTGTGTGGCTCATGGTCCACAGTAAGCTGGTTGGCACAGCCTCTTTCACATACAACAGCTCTAGAATCACCAATATTGGCCACCCACAAGTCTTTTCCATCAATTACAATAGCAGTAACAGCAGTAGAGCCACCAGGCCCCAATTGCATAGAATTGTCTAGTATGAACTTATCAGTGGCTCTATAGGCATTTTTAATTGCAGTCTTCGGGTCATCCCAAAAGTTTGGCTGTCAAGAAAACAAAGAAACAAGAATCAAAAAGTAAGTAGAAAAAATTAACAATAATAACGATAAGTCATGTCAAACTAAGTAAACAAAGAAGAGACCTCTTGAAGGATGTTAAGGAATAGATTATCCTTCAAATAACTAGGGACTCGATCCCCAAGATGACCATCAAAGATAGCAAATAATCCAAGCTCGTGATTCTTGATTTTCCGGTACTCAGCAACATGATAATCTTCCATATCATGGCCGGATTTTCCTTCAACCAATTGAAACCCATGAGAAATCTTTTTATTTGATGATTTGCTTTTCCCTTTCCCTGAGTCCGGATTAGCAGAATTAAGACACGCGCTCTGCAACAATCATCATAATCAAGAAAATCAAGAAACCAAGATTAAAGAACAATCTATTATCAAGAAAATCAATAAAAGAAACCAAACCTTGATCCTTTGAAAGAAGCTGGAGCGTTTTGAGGTGCGAGAAGCACCTGCAACTGAGTGTCTACTCATGGTATCTTTCAATTTCAAACATATAAAATAGAATCAGTCTTTAGTCTTTTCTCCGATATTATGTTGAGGAAGAGAATAGAACACAAAAAGGGGAGGAGAAAGAAGAAGAGGAAGACGAGAAGGTGAGCGTTTACCAAAATTTTATTTTAATTTTTAAATTCTTCTTCTTAGTTCTTAATGCTGCGGTAGTCAAACCTCTGTTTTTTTCCTTTTCTTTTTTTTCATTCTTCTATTTGTAATTTTTTTAATCTTATTTTAAAAATTTTAAAGCTTTTGAATATTGTCTCCGGCAATATGATTTTATGACCAACGAAACTCAAATCAACGGCTAACACGCGGATTCCTATTTGGAATGAATTTCGCCCACTTTCTCATTTTTTCCCTTAGTAAAAAATACACTAATTTTGTAGTATTTACTTATTTTCCCGATCAACGTCTCCTACAACCAATAGAACCCATGTTGTACAGCCCATGAGCCCTCAAACCAAGTGAGTATATAATATGCTTTTCCTTATTTCCTAAACCCTAAAGCCACCTCCCTCTACCTGCGCCGCTCTCGTTCTCTCCTTCCACAGCCACGGTCTTTCTTTATACCTCCCGTCGCCTCCGCAGCAGTCGTGCTCTTCAAGCGTACAAGAGCCAGGTTCATTCTTGATTATTTTTATTTCGTCCTCAGTCTTTTTTTTTTGTTTTGCTTCGTTACTTTTCCTTTTTCTTTTTTTTTTTTTATATATAAATACATATAAACAGACAAAGAGGGGGAATTGTTGAAGATATTGTTGAATTAATTTGTGGGTTCAGCCGAGAGATATATGTTCATTGTTTTATTTTTTCGTTTGCGTGTTTTGTGCATGTTTTATTTCTTGAAAATATATATATTAAAAGGAAAAAGGATGGTGAATATAAGCCAATTCGTGGTTATATGAGTGAAATCTGACATGTTTGGTTTGTTAATTCAAAGTTTGATTTGTGAATAATGATTAAGGTTGTGTAGAGATACTGAGAATGAAATTATTTGCATATAATTGTCGTATACCTAAAAAGGTTTGTTAATAAAGTCTGGTTTTCTGCTGCTAAAGTTATATATATATATGGCTAAAATTTTGTGATTTTATATAGGGCTGAAATTTTTTCTTACTTGGATAGTGGAGTTCTTGTTCTTATTTATTTTTCAGATTCTTGTTCATTCATGGAGTCTAAAGTATGTTTGTTGTGCGGAAGAGGATGATGTTGGTTGTTAATCCTTGCAATCTTGGTTCTTGAAAAAGTGGAGTTCAATAATTATGTTAATGTAAAATTTCTTGTTAAGTTTGTGCTGTTTTAATGTTTTAATTCAGTAATTTTTGTTATTGAGATACTTTTTACTGTGTTCCATATTGATTTAGTTCTCATTCTATGATAATTTGTTATAGTTTAGTATTATTATATTATATTTTAATTGATTTTTAATTTGCTATTCTTATTATTCGTATTGAATTTTAATAGATGTTTGATTGTTAAATTATTTGATTGAGATATTGGTTTGAATTAATTATTTAGGTTGAATTTCAATTCTTTTGTTCTATTTTAATATTACTATGTACTGTGGTTTTATAATATTACATGTTAAATTGTTTTGTTATTTTGAAATTGAATTTTAATGTATTTTTTATATATTTTTTGTTGCACTTTGGGTTTGGATTTGGGTTCCATTCGAGTTTGGGTTTTCTAGATTGAATAAATTTGTAATTAAATGGGTATTTAAACGGGTTTGGGTAGTATGTGAGTAATTCTAAACGGATTCGGGAGGGGTCTGGTTAATGGATTTGGTTACTTAAATGATAACGGATTCGGGGTTGGGTAGTTTATTTTTTTCTGGTACCCGGTCCACTGCCATTCCTAGACAGAACCCTAATTTCCCATATATAACATGCTCTTATTTCTTCTCCAAACCCAAAGGTCCCCTCCTTCATCTGCTGGCCTCTGCACTCGCGTATCGATAGAGAAAACTCTGTGATACCTTCAAGGAAATGGTAAGCGAAGGGTTTCTTTCTTTCCAATAGGTTTGTTCCTGCCAAAAAGAGATTAATGAATTAGTGTTATTCCTTTTCTGATAGGCACCCAAAAAGGATAAGGCTCCTCCTCCTTCCTCCAAGCCTGCCAAATCTGGTGGAGGGAAGCAGAAGAAGAAGGTATCTTGTCTAATATATCTTTGTTTTCTTCTAATTTATAACTTTTGGTTGTCAATACCGAAAGCTGTTTTGTTTGGTTTGATTTTGTAGAAATGGAGCAAGGGAAAGCAAAAGGAGAAGGTGAACAACATGGTTTTGTTCGATCAAGCTACCTATGACAAGCTTCTCTCTGAGGTTCCCAAGTACAAGCTCGTCACTCC
>CANUEX010111476.1:0-45359 GCA_948099535.1 Jatropha multifida | reverse complement strand
AAATTTTCCTTTTATCCCATTTAGTCACTTTGGTTAAGTAGTAGTCTAGGTATCATTTTTTGTCATTTCATATTTTTATTACTTAAACTTATTTGATTTAGAGTTTTATTCCTTTAAATTCTTGAATTTTCATATTAAGATATATGTATATATGCATTTATATTATCTAATAGTTTTAGGATCTCCTATATTCCTTATAAATATTATTTTCTTGCACTTCAATAATGCTTTAAATAGGTTTCATATTTTGTAAAATACTCATTTATTATTTATTTACTTAATTCACACAATATTTAGAATATAATACTTTATTTAAAAATTAGGGTATTACACTTTGGATTTGGCTTCCTCTGTCTAACTGATCATCTTAGTTGTGGTGATGATGACCTTAGTGGCAATAACTTTGACATTGGTTGATCTTCTAACATACTCATTGATTGGTCCTCCTTTTTTATTCCTTTGTAAACATCTATCTGCCATAGCTTTTCTTATGGTACTGACTGTGGAGCAAATTGAGTACTTTATTGCAATTATTCTAGTGGTTTTTCAAACTTTTCTTGCAGTCTTTCCTCTACCTCCTTAGATTGAGGTAATTGCACATACTCTGGGGTCCAACAAGATGATGTCTCATCAAATACAACATTGTGTGAGATAACATCTGCCATCATTAGGATCACAATATCTCCATCCTTTTCTATTCTCATCATACCCACAAAGATGCATCTAATCCCATTTTTATCAAGTTTACTTGGAAGATGATCAAGCACAAATACATAAAAGACACACCCAAATACTTTGAAGTGACTTACAGTGGGTCTCATTTTTCTCAATTTCTCAAATGGAGACGCAAATCCGAACTTTAGTTATCGAAGCCTATTGATTATGAGTTGTTGTTCTCATACATTCTGCCCAAAATCGACTAGGAATGTTTTTATTATGTAACATGCTTCGACAACCTTCTACAAGGTGCTTTTTTTTTTTTAGCAATTCCATTCTGCTATAGTGTTCCTTGACAAGTCAATTGTCGCTAAATCTTGTATTGGCAAAGATAAGTAAAGAACTCACCAGAGATGTATTCACTATCATTGTCACTACGAAGGCGTTGGATTTTCTTCCCAACTTCACTTTCAACCATCAACTTGAATTCTTTAAGCTTTGCTAGAGTTTCATATTTTTCTTTCATAAAATAAATCCAAACATATCTAGAATAATCATCAATAAATGTAACCATATAATGCATACCATTTATTAATGATTATTTTACTTTTCTAAACACATCTGAATGAATCAACTCTAGTGGTTCTTTGGCTTTGAAAGTTGAATCTTCATATAGTGGTTGATGTGCCTTCCCGTACTAGCATCTTGCACATACTGTTTCAATGCGAACCTCAAGATTCTGTAGTCGTTTAAGTGAAGACTTGTTCATCATTAACTTCAGCTTATGATAGTTGACATGTCCAAGTCATGTGTGCCACAAGTCCACCATCTCATTGCTTCTTATTTTTTCAACATAGACCTCCTCAACTGACATCACATACATGGAATCTACTTTTACTCCTTTCATTTCAGGTGTATCAATAATTTAACTTGTTGACACACCTTGACATCTTTTGGGCCAAAAATAATAAATTTATTGGAGTTTGTCAATTGTGAAATCGACAAAAGATTTTTCTTCATTCTTGATACTCTATAGACATCATCTAGCTACACTTGCTTTCTATTATGACAAGAATCAATCACCGTATTATCAATATGGCTAATTGGTAATTTTGCATCATTTGCAATTGTTACAACTCACTTGCCTTTGTATTCAAAAGAATTGTGAAGCTTGCCTTTATCTCCTGTGGTAAGACTGGAACATCCAGAATAAAAAATCCATTCTTTCTCATAATTAACTTTATGAGAATAAATAGCATTAGTAGCTCGCTCTTCTTCCTTCACTAATGCCATGAGACTAGATACTTCAGTTACTTTTAAACTGGACTATTCTTGCATTATTGCCATACTTGCAAAAAAATGCCTCAAGATCTTATTCTGCTTCATTTTGTTGACTTATACTTGTTATTGTTGAGGGTGATTTTCACTAAAGGGGCCTGAACTGTAGGGGTAATCACTTAATGGGGTACCATCTTCAATTTGCATCTGTAAAATGCCCAAATTCCCTAATTCGTAACAGCAAAATGCCTTTCGCCACAATTGTGAAATTCCGATGGCTGGATTGCCACGTATTTCACGCGTGGCATTTTTATTTGATGAGAAACCCTATTATTTTCCATGTTAACATTTTTCTCTCCTCCATCTCAGCAATCAAACCCTAACCTCTCTCTCTCTCTCTCTCTCTCTCTCTCTCTCTCTCTCTCTCTCTCTCTCTCTCTCTCTCTCTCTCTGGCTTCATCACCATTACTGGCGAGCGCAAGAATCGTGAGCGAGTCGCAACTCTACTTCAAGAGACAAACGATTCTCAAAGTTCGATTTTGTTGCCACTAACTTGGCTAGATTTGATGAGTATAGTGGCCAGCAAAGCTGTTAGAGTCAAGAGAAGGGTCTAGTCGGCTTGTCTTTAATGATCTTGCCGGAGAATTAAAGAGATTGCGATGCGATTTTTCAATCGCATTTTCTATGATTGCTACGCCAGTCGAAACAGAAAGTAAGTCAACAGCGAGAATGAAACTAGAGTTCTGTCATCAACGGGAGAGAGGTCGAAGATGACTGCCTACACTAGAGTCGTCGAAAAAAGGAAGACGCGACTGTGTCAACTGAAGGAGAGTCACTCGCGATTCTTGTGCTCGTAAAAAATGGAGATGCGTTTTCTGTGTCTCTCGTGATTCTTGTTCTCGCTAGAAATAGAAATGGAGTGAAAAAGAGAGAGAGAGAGAGAGAGAGAGAGAGAGGGGTAGGTTAGGGTTAGGGTTTGATTGCTGAGATGGAGGAGAGAGAAAAATGTCACGTGTGAAATATGTGGCAATCCGGCCATCGAAATTTCACAATTGCGGCGAAAGGCATTTTACCGTTACAAATTGGGGAGTTTGAGCATTTTATAGATACAAATTGAAGATGGTACCCCATTAAATGATTACCCCTATAGTTCAGGCCCCTTCGGTGAAAATTACCCTTATTGTTGCATTACCTTTTGCTGTCTTTTTATTATGCCAACATTCTCTAGCATAATGTCCCTTTTTGCCACATGAAATATTCACCATTTTGACATCCAATAGGTTTAGATTATCAATTATTCTGGAATTGACTCTATTGAGCTCCTTCAGATTGGGAATTTCCTCATGTGTGGAACTATCTCTATTGAGCTCCCCCTGATTGAAAATTTCCTTGTGCTTCTCTCTCTGTCTGGCCACAAACTTGATTCCTCCTTTTGTTGGAGAAGAGCGCCACCTCTTCCGCATTTGATGAAACTCCAGCCATTTGCTTTACTTGAGTTTCTTGACTTGCCAACAAATTCTCCAATTCTTCAATTGAAGGTTGTGTGCGCTAACCTTGTATTGCAGCAATAAATCCTATATATTGAGGTCATAAATCATGAATGATTATTCTCCTCATTCTGTCATTATTTACTCTGGATGCCTCGTCCAATTCTACAATTTCTCTATAAAGAGATTTCACCTTTGTGAAGTATTGACTAATTGTCATATTACGTAGTGAGATAGACATTAGTTCACTTTCTAAGACTTGTAGTCTTGCATCATTTTTCTTTGTTAAGCGAGAGGCAAATGCATCCTAAGCCTCCTTTGGTTTGTTAACTTCTTTGATGTGCTCCAACATTTCATCTTCAATTATCGTCTCAATAGCGAACATGGCTTTCTCTACTTTAATCTTTCATTTCTTTAGAAGATTATTATCATCTTATGGTGGTGGTATGGTCTCCGTCCTAGTAACAAACTCCTAGAGGTCTTGACATTGCAAGTACGACTCCGTGCAGGTCTTCCATATATTATAATTATTGTTGTTGAGCTTTTTTATGCTTCCATCATTACTTGATTTTGACATCGTGTTTTTGTATTAGCAGCCTCACAAATTACCAAGAAGGTGTGGTTTCAAACCAACAAATTTTACAGTTCCAAACTGTACACGAGCAAAATCTCACAACAACTTAGACCAAGTAAATAGATAAAAAAAAATTTTCTAATGTAGAAGATCAATCTAAACTGCAACCACAGAGCATACTCAAGAATTTCTCGATTTATTACTTAATTTGGCCAAAGCCTTGGCTCTGATACCACTTGTAGGATTTTAATAGGAGGAAGAATAATAAAATAAAATAAATACTCAATTATATACTTAATTGGAAATACTTATTTTATTAGGTGCTAACTTAAAATTTTTATAACAAACAAAAAATAACTCTCACAGCTCACCAGATTAGCACACACCTCACCTTTTCTCTATTTCTTTTCTTTGTTGCCTTTGCTGTGTGGTGTCACTTCTTTCAATCTCTCCTTTTTTTTGCACACACACACTCACACACTATAAACTTCTTGACTATTTATAGCCAATACATGAAAAATAAAATAATTTTTTTTATTTTTGCACACACACACACTAAGACAGAGGATTATAAAAAATGTTAAACTTCTTGGCTATTTATAGCCAATACATGAAGAACAAAATATTTTTTTTTCCTTTTGTCAAATGGTTGGTAATAGGCAGTACCAACCATTGAAAGTTTTTTCTTTTCTCTTTTTTTTTTCCTTTCCTTTTGTCAATATGTGAGGCCTAGTGGGACCTCCACTTCTAACTAATTTTTTTTATTTATTTTGGGTTGAATTTTAACATTACCTCTTTATACAAAGATGAATAGCTAAACATGGTCGCAATATTTTTATCCTTTCATTTAATCTTGATTAATGTGCAAAATCTTAATAATACTAAACTACAGTGCATGAAAAATCTCTTTGGCTATTATTTATGCATATTGAAAATGTTTCTTGCACACAAACATCTCGAAATTCTCCACAGACTTTTCGGGGTCATTTACATAAATTAACTAATTTGGAAATGAATTTTCTCTCTATAAAAAGATGAATAACAAAGTAAGCAGTCTATTTAACTGCCAAGTTCAATCTTGCTTCCTTTTCAATTTGACGTTAGAGTAAGAGAATCTTGCTTCCTTTTCAGTTTGATGTTAGAGGAAAAGCTGTATATTCATTTTATTATTTCAATATAAATATTTACATATCTAATTGTGATTATTTGTCTTTCTCCCTTTTTTCTTCACTAATATTAATAACATGTGTGGCACATTAAGATTCATTATAGTTACACGGTTTTTTTTATAAATATGCTTGATTAGTTTTTTTTTGTAATATAATAAAATGATAATAAGTTGTTGAGTAAAAAAACTTTAATTAGGTGCTTTTTATTTAATATTTATCGTAAATATTGTAATATGTATATAGACAAATGAATGAATATTTTAAAAAGAATATAGAAATGAAATGCAAAAATAAAATTTATGATTGAAATAGGCTGGAAAAATAATAATAAGAAGAACTCAAGAAAAATATGCCTCCAAAATTAAGAAGTAAAACAATGAGTAAAAAAGTTTTTGACACAAAATGGTAATAAATCTTATAGCCAAAGAAAATTAAAATTGTATCGTGATCTTTTTATAATAATTAAAATATATATATTGGTAATCTATAATAAATTGATAATTTAGTAAGATTCCTAATTAATTTATAATTATAATTTCTAAATAATTCATAATTAAGATACTTTTCATTAGTCTTATATTTTACTATTAAAAGTATCAAAATAAATTTAAATAACATTGTTTAATTCTTTTAATTGAATTGTTTTTATTTATTTTATTTTTTATTGTAAGAGTTAGTGTAAATATCAATTCATCATTCATCATTTCATTATTTCATTAATTGGAACAACTATTAGATTTTTGATAATTTAAATTAATATAAAATAATTAATTCTTTATACAATAGGATAAATGATAAATTCGGTTGTTGAACTTTTGACTTTTTTTTTTTGTCAATTTGGTGTATAAATGGAAAACTTTTACAATTGGGTATTTCAACTTTTAAAAAAGTCAATTAAGTGCCAAATTGTGATTTGGTAGCTAAAAATATGATTTAGCAATTAGTAGATCCCACAGAAGTCGAGTCAGCATCTGCATAGACTAACATCTTATAGTTGAGTTAGGAAAAGAATAAATATGATATGACAAAGTCTGAAAAATGATAAAAATGCTCTTTCTTTGTCAAGCTCTCCTAATTGATTTTTCCTTCTCCATTTACTTTTTGTAGATTTGTTTTTCATGGTTGATTTGCACGGAACTGCTCCCTCTCCAATTCCAAAGCCCGAAAAAATCTCATCTTTCCTTCACTATCTACTCCATAATTCATCCTCATCTTCTTCTTCTAAAATCATGCATAATACTCTCTCTTCGTTGTTTCTCATGCGGCCATCGCAGTCTTATTCTTCATTATCAACTGAATTATTATTTGGCCAGCCACAATCAAAGTATCTAGCCAATCACTAGAGTTCTGCATTGGCGGGATCTCCTGTGTTTATTTCTACAACTACGATCCCGGTTGTTATTTCATAAGGCTTTAGAGATGATTGCTAATAAAACAGAAGTTCTTCTTGAATAACACCGTACTAAAGTGTGCCAAGAATTGGATTACAGGATCATAATTTTCAAAATCAACGTCATAAACTCACCATCTCTTCCATGTATTTGCATGACCTTCAAATCTAATTGTGAGTTTTGGATTTACTTTTAATTTGAGTCACATCTCTAACAATTGTCAATTAGGTTACCATTTTTATATGACTTTTGATCTAGCTTCTTTCTTACTGAATTCCTCAATAATCTTTTATTTTTTTTGGATTCCATGGATTGAATTGAGTATCTATGGATTTGGATTGTTTGGGTCTTTCTAAATTCATTTTGTTTTTTAGATAAATAATGGTTAATTGGTTGTAATAGATTGTTTATGGAGCTTTGGTTTCTAAATCTTCTAATTTGGCTTTGAATAATGGAAATAAATAGTAAAAAAAATATAAAGATAAAGGTGGTGGCTTAAATTGCAGTACTAGCATAAATGGTAGTATGGAGAAAGTGACACAGGTGATGGTAGCAAAGGAAAGAAAGAGAAAAAAAGGAAGAGATGTAAGTCCCATGTTCAGCTAAGAAGAATATTATAAAGGGAAAATTTGTCATTTTTAACATTTTGCCACATCATATTATTTTATAAATTTAAATCAATAATGCAGTGTCAGTCTACATAGGATGCTGACTGAAAATTTGTGGGCTTTGCTAACTGCTAAAACAAGATTATGGCTATCAAATCAGCATTTGACACTTAATTAATATTTTTTAAAAATTTTAGCTACTCAATTGTTAAGATTTTTCGTTTAGACTATAGTTCTAAAAATCAAACAGGATTGGCCGGTTTGACCAATTCGACTGGAATCAACTGTGGTTCGGTCCAAGTTGTATTAAAAAAATCAGATGTTGAAAAATCGAACTGAACCGGTAAAAATCTGATGAAAACCACTTAACTTGACCGGTAAAAAATCAGATCGATTCAAGTGTTTGGTATTTTTTGGAATTGTGGGTTTTTATTTAAATTTGGGCTCTAAAAATTAGGCCAACTAATTTTTTAATTTTTGGGTCTTTTTATTAACAAACAAAAATCCTAATATATTAATTAAATAAAAAATAATAATATATTTTATGGTAATTAATTTTTTTAGTTTTAAATTTTTCATATTTTATTTTTTTAATTTATTTACTAATTTTTATTTTTTTTTGTAAAACCTAATTTTGAAAATTTTTTTAACCTATATCTTCAATTTTATTTAATATATATATTTAAAAATATTATATATAAAAATTCAATTCAGCCGTATTGAACCCAGTTGAATCCTCCAGTTCGATGAATTGTTATTTTCACCAATTCACTGATCGGTCTAATTTTCAAAATACTGGTTCAGATTCTAAATTGACCAAAATTAAAATGTTCAAATACTAAATTTATCATTTATCCTCTACAATAAGAAAGTAAGGTAAAATATTAATTTGACAAAATAAAATATATTCCTAATTTAGTTAAAATATTAAAAATAAATATTATTATTTAATTTTAAATTTAGGTAAGAAATTAATAAAATCAATCTAATTAAATATTTTTTACAAATAATATTTTCTTATTTTATTTGTTATCCAATCAAAATAGAGGACATTTTACTAAATTTAACCTTTTTATGTCCATCCTAGTGTTATATTCATTGTTGGTACTTTCATATATACTAGTTCTTTTATGATGTGTGTTACACTTGACTTCACCCATCATATATTCATTTAATTTTATTATTTATAAAATATTAAAATATAAATTCTTATTTAGATTAAAATAAATACAATGATTAAATAAAGTTGCACTTTATATTTATATATACAATAAAATCTTATAACATGTCTTGTACTGTAATATCTAATTGAAAAGAAAATAGTGTTTATGTTTCTCCCATGTATCACAAATTTGCATTTATCATACCACAAAATATTCTATAATTTGGCTATAATATAACATTAATCTAATAAATTAAGATTTACTTTGCATCGCCACAATATAAGATATAATTTTTTTTTCCACATCAATTTTTTTTGTCGGATGAAGTTAAGCTAAAATTTTATCAATAGCATGTAATATGTTAAACCATGTCTTTGCACAAAATTCAAAAATAAGTTACTAAAATTCTTAACTCCACATGAAAATTAATATGTAAAGTTGTAAACAATAATATTAGTAATGGAATGTATTCTTTCAAGTTTAAAGAAGATATAAATGAGATTAAATTCAAAAATTACAAAATCATATGTAAAAAATAATTGAAAAAACATTAAAATTTAAAGTTCTAATAATCTTTGTATCTATTTAAAAACATTAAGAAACATATCCGATTAACTCATAGAAAAATTAAATAAAATTCTATAAATTTCAAAAATAAAAGAATAAAATATTAAATAAAAATAGAGCTCTTGAATTTTTCCTTTATTTCATTTTTAATATAGAAAAATTGAAAATAAAATTGATAGCAAATTCAAATATTTATAGTCTATTTTTTCAAAAAGATTTCATTAGACAAAAAAGAAAAACTCTCTTTTTTTATATTAATCAAATACTATAATTTTATACTTTCATTGCTTTTATTAAATTTAAAAAATTTTAAAATACAATAATATGTAAATGATTCGAAAAAGAGTACACATCCTCTCCAAAAAAGTCAAAGAAAAATAATATATTTAAAAAAATTTATTTTAATTTCACTGTAATTAACTAATATACTCTAATAATAAAGTGTTTAATCATATTTTAAAAATTCATAACATGATAAATTAATAGAATTTAAGTTTTATTTTCAATATTTGAATTAAGATTTTAATTTGCCTCCTAAAAAGCAATATAACATGAGAACATATGATTAAAAAAATAAAAAATTATTAATTGTAAAAATCAGTGGACAATAATATTGCAAGATCAAATAAAGAATATATATATATACACACACATATACATATATATTTATATACATAGACATATACATATTTTCTCAAATTAAAATGCATAAAAGATCTAATCAAAAGGATATTCAAAAATATAAATGGAATCTATTTTTTCGATTGAAAGGCATTATAATAGAATAGATAACTTAATAGATAATAAAATAGATTATAAATCTATATTATTATTTATTAAGTTAAAGAGAGAAAAATAATATATATAATAAATACATAAAGGATGTAATATGTATTTAGCTCTAACATTTAATTTAAATCCTAAATTGAATAAAATTACAAACATATATAGTAGATAAAAGAATTTTTAATTTTCATTTGCAGTCTTATTATATAATATTAAAATAATAAAAATAAAATACATTTATCAATATATATTTAATGTTAATTATTTATTAAATATAATATTTAAAATAAAATTTAATTAAAAAATAGTTAATGTTAATTAACTATTAAGCATAATATTTAAAATAAAATTTAATTGATCATCAATAAAGTTATTTTAGAATATTTTAAATTTTATTAAGAGAATTATTGAAATTTCATTATTTTTTCCCTCATTCCACTTTTACATATAGTATAGACTAACTAATTGTCCTCCTACACTTTGCGTGAAGATGTTATATGATGTTTAAAAAATAAAAATATTATTTTTATTATAATAAATAGTCATTTTCAAGAATCCAAATATCAAATATGTCATACTTACTAAACCAAAAAAATAAAATAAAAATAATATTTTTTTCCTAATTTTTTGCAAAAGGATCAATATATTAACACGTACTTACATAAATCAAGTTCATAATTAAGTTTAAAATTTTTAATTTCTATAAATATTTTAATATATTTTCAAGTAACCTTTATAAATGAGTTATTAACATATACATACATAAAACAAGTTCATAATTAAGCTTGATTTTTTAGTAGATTTTAAAATAATTTTTATAAATATCAATTATTTTAGTAGTTTAATTTAAATAAATAGTCTAGAAATATTTTAATGGATTTTAAAATAATTTTTATAACTATCAATTGTTATTGAATTCATTTTGAATAAATAGTCTAAAATTTGGGCATAAATTCAATAAACATTAAAAACTTAAAAAAAGTTCATTAAAGTTTGCCCTTATTTGAAATAGATCGAGAAATACTGCCATCTCCTTCACAATAGAAATCATATATATCAATTTAATCATGCATTAGTTGATCATTAAGAATTGAATAAATCGTATAATTTCATCACTATTACTGCATTGATCTAGCTTAAATTTATTAAATGCCATGAAAATAATTTTATATTGTTTGCGAACAGTCTATTTCTTTTTGTTGAAAATATGATACTATTTTTTTTATGATTTCATTTCTATTGAAATAGATGTTTCCACAAATTCCATAAAAATAGAAAAGTGAAAAAAGAAAAATGAAGAGAAAATATTAATGACATTGTTAATTATTTATAAAAAGAATGTGAAAATTTTTTAAAATATTAATGATATTATTAATTTTATTAATTATTTAAAAACTAAAAATATTATTAATGCTTTTAATTAAATTCTCTATTAATTAAATTAACTAAAAATATAAAAAATTATTTCCAACTCAATATATTAACATTACCATATGATCATCGTAAATTTTTATGACTCAACTTTTGTAAATTTATGTACATAGATAGATAGATAATCGTAGCACATTAAGACCAGTGTTTTGAAAATCGAACCGAACTAGCCGGTTAACTCGCGAATCCATAACTAATTCTGATTGGTTCAAGTTCAACAAATCGGATTAGTTAAAAATCACACTGGATCGATGAGAACTGGGTAAACCCAGAAACTGAACCAACCCAGACGAACCCGGTTTTGCTTTAATCTTTTTTTTTGCTTGAATCTCACTACAGTCCATCTAATTTAAGCACTCTTACAATTCTCAAGACTCATAAACCAAACTGGATATATCCATATAACCGAACACAAATCTGCACAAGTTAAAAGTGGATTTATAGATCTACTTTAGTTAAGAGAGAGAGAGAGAGCCAAGAGCAAATCATTAGAATAAACCAAAGTGAAAAATAAAGAAAATAAAGAGAACAAAGGCAAAAGAAGGAAGGAAAATAGCTATCATTGATGAACTGAGGAAAACACCAGAGTATTGTAAGAGACAATGAGAGATTCAATCGGTGATAAGAAATGAATTCAAAGAAAGAAATGTCAACTTTTTTTCCTTGAGAGTCGTGAAGCCCACTTTGTTTTGCTTGGAAATACTATTGAAATTTTGGACTTTGAACCTTAAACTAATAAAAATGTTTAAACTTTTTTTCTTAAGCAACATCGTATATGTCCCAAAAAGATAATTTATCTTTCCTTTTGATTTGTTCCAAAATATAATTTATTTTCTTTTTTACATTATATTTAACCATATTATATCATTTTAAAATTTATCTTATTTTCAATAACTCTCATCAACTTTTATTTATTATTTCAATATAATAATTACTCATGTGTTATTTAAGATGAACATAATAAAAAAATTATAAGAATAAAATTATAATTGCTACTTTCTTAATCTATGTGAAAATAGAAAATTAACTATCTTTTTTAGATTAAGGGAGAATTAACCAGTTATTATATATTTAGTAACATTGGCTAGCACATTATAAATATTAACTAATTTAGTAAAACTTGTTCTAATAAACTCTTAGTTATGTGATAATTCCTTACTTTTATGTTTTGGATTTAATAAAAATTTTTTAAATTTTTTTTATTTTTTCAATCAATAAAATTAATTTCCTTAAAGATATTATATTCTTAATATATTAATGTGTATCTTATTTAGTATATATTATAATTATACTTTCTTATATTATTCAATATAATCTAGATTTAAATAGAAAATTGATATAACCAATTAACACTATGTTTGGATAGGAGAGGATGTAAAATAATACTATTCATTTTACATCCTTATTTTACACTCTCTGTTTGGCTTGAGGGAAAAATAAGAGAGAGGAAGTAAAATAAATTTATTTTACTTTATTTGGGAAGGGCAAAATAATGGATGAAAAGAAACTATATTTTTATAAATTTACATTTTTACTCTTTATATATATATATATATATATATATATGACACATTGTTTCTAACTAGATAAACTATAAATTATATGTTATTCAATCTATAACATAAATTATGAAATGTCATTATTATTATTATGAAATATACCATATAAATTATATAAAAAATTTGCAGCAAATTTATTTAATTAATTAATATAATTAGATGCTTTTATTTTTTTCATGGTACAAATACACAAGATTCCATCTATAAACATGCTTCATATGAATAAATTTATTCATAATTTTTTCATTAATTTAATCAAAATATTTTGGGAACTAATGAAACTTGGTTCCTATTCTACAAAATCAATATAGTTAAAAGGATACATTCATTTCACCATGCACATCAAATAGGAATAACTCTGAATTAATTTGAAAATCATACTCATTATTCTATACATATTTTTTATAATGATTAATTAGACTAGCAATTTAAAATTTACAATTCAACTAAAAGTCTCATTAAACAATTAACTATCCACCTAAATGGGGCAATTAATAGTCCAAAACAGGTCACATCTATATAATACGTGAAAATTAACTAATATTCGATTCAAATACAAATATAATTTAAAAACTAACATATGACTATCAAGTTTTTCATTAATGTAATAGCTTCTTGCTTTTCTGTACTCGAACTCATAGCCCTCATTAACCATTCTAAACGCCTTGATTGAGGGACACCAAAGAATGATCGAATTGCTGCCGGATTATTAGATAGATAGAAATATGCATCCATCTCTTGCTGCAATCCTATAACTTCCAACTCTGAATATACCTCATCTTGTCTATAATAATCTGGTCCACCACGTTAAAGGATTGAAAGAGACTGCTTTGCAATTTCATTAGATTCTTGAACAATTGTAATGGATTCTTTAGCAATAGCATTCCCTGTTACCAACACTTCTGATACTTGCTCAATCCTTGTGTTTAGCCTTTTATATGGTTTGTCTAACACCTCCATCATAGATGCCTTGTGTTTTGAGCCTTTTGAAGAAGAAGTGCCATGAGAATTAACTGAAGGTACATACTCTGGGCTATTAAAGTTAGTTTGGTTACCTTGATTAGTTGTCATCTCCTCATAGTAATTGCCCTCAGTATCAGACATAAAATACTCCAAAGAATCGTTCAAGTCAACTTGTGAGTCCCTCTCTTTACCAATGACATACCTTTTCTCGTGCACTCTGAGCATATTAATTGATTGCTTGTTGTGTTCCATAAAGCTGATATAATTTATCATATTATAAACTGGCGTACGCATCCATTTATGTGCTTTAGGTTTTTTCTACATAATATTGAATAAAATTATTTATTCGCACAAATTAAAAAGAAAATAAAGTACATATATGTGCAAAAATATGTAATTTTTCTACAAATTAATAAAGAATTATATTATGATAATAATATGGTTCAAATGATACCTTAATTAGTTGCTCTCAAACATCAGGCTCAGCATAAAATATTTTTGTGACTGGATTCCGAGCAAACCCATTAAGACTAGCAAACAAATCTTTACTTTCATTGAATCTAGATTTTAAAGCCCTGATTCTATTTTTTATATTCGGCTTTTGAATATGAGGTCCAAATGCATTTCTCAAAATATTCAACATGTTCACAAATGTAAAACTATTCCATGTTCTATCTGATCGATTCCCCTCCTAATCTTCCTCAATCATTGCATCTATCAACACATCATTTATTTCGGGTGTTTACACAATATTATCTTTTTTCAAACTAGTTCCACTGATTTTAATAGTTCCTTTTATTCTAGGCATTTTCAATCTATAAAGCATTATTTATTTAACATTTTCAATAACATAACTCATTTTACTACCACAATATTAATATATCATTCCAAATAAACATCATAGCAAATATAAACTGCATACATTTATCAATAATTAGTACGTTTCATTCAATATATTGGCATAAATAAATAACAACATATGCTATATTTAAAATCCATATATACAACAATATTTAACTTACAAGTTATATCGATAATCGCGCCACATTTGTGCAGCTATATTCTCTCCGAATACCATAGCTTGTCTAGAATTATCATCATTATTTTGTAGACTACCTACCACATGAGTGTTTAATTCATTTGCAAAAATGTCTCTATCAATCTCTATGATTAATTCTTCATCTAGATCTACTCCCATTGGAAAGTTATGTATTATATAACATGCTAATATTATTTCAATCATGGTTTCGAATGAGTAATTAGGTTTACTGTCACTAGCTATAATTGAAAATCTTTTCTTGATAACTCCAAAAACCCTCTCAATAACATTACACAAAGATGCATGACAGTGGTTGAATAACTCTTTTGCATTTTGAGGTCGATGTCCTGAATATTCTTTAAGATGGTAACGAACACTTCTATATGGTGTAAGCAATCCAATATGTAATGGAAATATGACATCCACAAAATAAAATTTACCTAGCAATAAGATTAATGAATGAATGTATGTTATGAACATGCATTTATCTATATATTTATTTTATTAATGAATATTATGCTTACCAATGGAAATTATAAGCTTATCTTCCCTAATTAATGTATTTTTGAGAATTCTCGAATCAGATGCAGTCTCTTCCCATCCAGACAATACATAAATGAATTTCATATCAAATGAATATGCTGCTAACACATTTTGTGTTGGCCAGTCTTTTCTCCCTCAAAATCTAGGTGCTTCATGTTGTGAAATTTTTACACGTATATGTATACCATCAAGTGCACCAGTACAATCCTATATGCAATGTTTAGCATTTTTCCTAATTGCATGTATGTGGCATTAATTATAAAAAATATAAATTATTATTCACACTTAGATTTGAATTTTTTTCATATCTTGAAGTATGGATAAAATCTATGATTATGTAAAACTTCTAAAGGAACTTGAATTCCAGTAGGTTGTTTTAGGAGTTCATCTTCTATTGTAATCACGGCTCTTAGTACATTATGGAAATGTCTACTCATTGTCTCACAGAACGTTGAAAGAAGAAACCCACAACCCAATTCCTAAAATTTTGGCCTAAAATGTGAAGAAATTTCACTACTTGCTCTTCTATTGTTTCACGTTTATAGTCTTTCAACAAACCATTTTCTCTAAGTTTCCCACAAAGTCGGTGAAATGCATTAGGATGCCTGCATATTAATGTACAACAATCTTCTTCATTATTATTAAGTTGACCCATCAACTTTTAATGCATGAACTCCCTTTCAATATTATTACTAGGACTTCTTGCAAATATTGCTTGCATGTCCAATAAAAATAAAAAGTGAATGATATAACAGATTAGCTGAACTACAGTCATAGTTCTTTGTCTTTGCCAATTGTCCATCATGTTTCTCCAAAAACGTTGAGAGCATTGTAATTGAGTTTATAAGTGATTATATGTATCCACTATATTTTCAATGACTTCATCGTTCACTGTATCTTCAACCTTCATTTTTAAACTACACAACCATGAGTCCACTCATAATTATATAGTAATAAAAAATATGATTATTACTATTAATTTTTCATATTCCTATTATGAAATAGTTATGTCTATATTTAAAATGTAATAAATTATAGATGAGATATGATATTTAAGAATCAATACAACAGAAAATGCACAAAAAGTTCAATACCCTAATCATAAGTACGCAATCGTAAACAACAAATATAAATAAATAAAGAAAATAAAAAATTGAAATTGAAACTTGCGTAATTTTTTAAAAAATAAAAAAAAATATCCAAAAAAGTTCCTGAATAAGGTCTCCTTTTTCAAAGTTAAAGTTTAATCCTGCATAAAAAACAAAGGTACCAATATTTATTTAATTTTTAAGTTTATTCTTCCATCGAAAACAAAGATAAGATATAATGCCAAATTAAAAAAAAAAAGAAAAGAAAAGAAACAAGCAAACTGATTAGTTATATATTTAAGTAACTTTACTTAAAAAAATCGATTGTTTATTGATAAAAAATTAAATTGAATATATAAATGAAAATAGTTTATGACATCAGTCTGTTTAAAATTTTTTAAAGAGAAAATATAAACATGAACTTTTGGACTAATCATGCAATTCAAGTTGCATGTGTTTTCTGATTATATTTTTTTAATTTAAAAAATAATTTTGTATTTTTGCTTAAACAAAAAAATGAATGAATTAAACAGAAAAAATTATTTGATGCTTGCATGTACACTTTATATTTTCACAAATGCAGCGAATAATATAAATATAAACACAGTGGCAACCATTCCAATTGAAGAAAAGCTGAAAAATAAATCAATAATTTGACATTAATAATATATCAAGAGGCCTCCGCCGGCACTACTTTTCACAAAATGTAATAATTAACAGGTAAAATTAAATTTTAAAACGCAGATTTTTAAAGAGTTTAATCTTTCAAAATGTGAAATTTTCAATGAGATTGTCCTTATAATAAATATGCGCTGATGGATATGATGATTAGATCTTGGAAGCCGAAGCATGGTGTGGCAGCTCGAGAATGGAATATAGATATTATTCTTTTTCAATTTAAGCATATCCAAGATCTTCAATTGGTGCTTGACAGGTGGGAGGGGGATGAACAGCCATCCTCAATCGACTTGATGCAAACCATTTTTAAGGTCAGAGCGTATGATTTACTTCTCAATGGTATGAACCTTATAGTGGCAAGACAAATAGGTAATACACTAGGCAACTTTATCTCATGGTCAAAGGATATTGAACGCGGCTGGGGTAAGTCTTTAAGGCTTAAGGTTGAAATTGACCTAAGGCAACCATTAAAGAAAGGGTTCAAAGTCAAGCTGGGTGGAAACACCTTATGGGTTCCTCTAAAATACAAAGGACTAACAAACTTTTGCTATTTTTGTGGGAGATGTGGTCACTCCTTTAAGCAACAATTTCCATGTAGCTAGTGATGTTGAGAAATTAAAGTTGCCTTATGGAGAAGGTATTCATGCTTCACCTTTTCGAAAGCCTATCAGATTCTCTAGCGGAGTAGTTGAGGATAATAGTGCATGCAGAAATCTATTCACAAGACAGGAATCTAGCCCAATTAACAACCATGATAATGTTTCCCAATCACAACAACACCACCACCCTCATAAGTTGTTTAATCAAACTGACAAGATTCTCTTATTACTTTAGAAGATGAATATGGTAAAGCCAGACAACCACAGGGACTTGATGATAACTTTAAGGAGTTGCTCAGTGGTAATGCAATCAATCCACACTCACTTGACATTCTTTTACACACTAATCATTGTATGCTGAATTTCTCAACCACCCTTCTGAATAAAACGCCACTTACTCCCAAGTTCCCCCGCCCCCACTCTAAATTGTTGAAGTCAACAGTCAAAACTACAATATTGATAAAGATCCTCCTATTCCCAATATTGATATTCCAGCCCATGCCTTAACACCTCATGACCAACCCTCCAATATATCCATCCTAACTCTGGATAGCTCCCCCCCCCAGTTATCCACCATCTTGATTCCCCCTCCTTAGTTACCTTCTCTATGCAGAAATTGCAATCCCACTAGTCCAAATCCTTAGTCCCCACTTGATCCAACCAAGACTATTCTCCAACAAAACCACCTCAGCAATAAGAAAACTTGGAAATGATTAGCCAGATAGAAGAGTAATACGAGTGATGGTGAAAAATCGGTGCAAGGCTCTTAAAAAAGAAAAGAGCAATTACTAGAAAGTGATGTGCGGCTGGCAATGGAATTGATCTCGGATTTAAGAAAACAAAACAGAATCAAATGTGCTCCCTTTTTCTAGAAATTCTAATAGTGGAGACTGTTAGGCAGTCCCGCCGATCACCATGAGTTTGTTAGTTTGGAATTGTCGAGGGCTTGGGAACCCTCAGGTAATTCTCATTTGAAGAAGTTACTACAACTTCAAGCTCCTAACATTGTCCTTCTCATGGAAACTCGTCAGATGGAGGAGGAGATTATAAAGCTATGTGAGAAATGCAATTATGGTAATGATGTGGTCTTCTCATATGACAAAACAGTAAGTAAAAGTGGAGGTTTAACAATTCTTTGGAATGATAAGGTATCTATTTGTTTGCTCTTATCTTCTCTCCATCATATGGATATGGTAATTGATGATAGGTGATTATTCACTAGTTCTTATGGCTGGCCCCAAGAGCAGTATAAATATAAATCATGGGAATTACTTCATGAACTTACCAATGCTTCTACACTACCCTAGTTGTGTGGAGGTGATTACAACGAGATCTTATACAATTTTAAGAAATTAGGTGGTTCCCTTAAAGACCAAACAAAATTCGGATGAATTTCACAAGGGGATGGATGAGTGTCATATGATGGATTTGGGATATAATGGTTACAAGTACACATGATCAGATGGTCAGGAGAGTGAATCTCATATAGAGCAAAGGCTTGATCGATTTTTAGCCAAGGCAAAATGGGTTAGTCAATTTCTAGATTACACCATCTCCCATCTTCCATTGCCCTCTTTTTATAAGCTATAACGACCTTTGTGTAAGAAAAGGAAAAGGCTTTGACCCTTTAGGTTTAAATCGATGTGGCATACAGACCCTTCCTGCGTTGAGGAAGTTAAAGATTCATGGTATAAAGATAATAGAGTGGAATCAATAGAGCAAAAGCTAAACGAATGTGGTAAGGCGCTAATACGTTGGGACTGACTCCATTTTGGTCACGTTACTTGGGAACTAGCTGATAATCAGAATCGACTCTACTAGCTGCAAAGTGGTACGCAAACAGTTTTGAAAATTAAAGAGCAACAAGTAATAGAGAACAAAATTAATAAATTACTGAAAGGGAAAATTTGATATGGAAGCAGAGATCGCGAGTTGATTAGCTCAAAGTTGGCGATAAAAACACCGGCTTCTTTCATCAAAAAAACAAATGGGAGAAAAAAATGAAATCCGATGGATGAAAATCAAAGATGATATGGGTAGATAGGCTATTGATAAAGCGGATATAGCATCTATTATGACATATTATTTTCAACAACTCTTCACCTCTTCCAACCCGACCGCTTTTGAAACTATTTTGGATTCAGTAGATCCCCGAGTGTCTATGGAAATGAATATGGACCTATGTCACTAGTTACGAGAGATGAAGTAATCATAACCCTCAAGCAAATGCGCCCTTCCAAAGTGTCAGGCCTAGACGGTATGCATCCTTTATTTTATCAAAAGCTCTTGTCTATAATTAGTCTTGCAGTTGAACAAAAGGTACTTGTTATTCTTAATAATGATGAGTTGCCTGAATCCATAAATAAAACTTTCATTGCTTTAATTTCCAAAGTAAATCAGCCTGATCACACTAGCCAATTTGGACCTATTAGCTTGTGCAATGTGATTTTCAAGGTAGTTGCAAAAGTCATAGCTAATAGATTAAAATTAATTCTTCCTTCTATTATAAGCCAATATCAATCAGCTTTTATCCCGAGTAGATTGATTATAGACAATGCCCTTATGGCTTTGAAATTTTCCATCAAATGAAGGAAAGGGTTCAGGCTCGGAGATGCTATTTTGCCTATAAATTGGATATTAGTAAGGGTTATGATAGAGTAGAATGGTCTTTTTTGGAGCATGTCATGCTAAAATTGGGATTTAATAATGAATGGGTGAATTTAGTCATGAGATGTGTAACTACTGTCTCTTATGCAATTTTATTAAATGGGAGCCCCAACAATTTTTTTCTCCTAATAGAGGTCTTCGCCAAGGAGACCCACTTTATATTTGTTTCTTTTCTATGTAGAGGCCTTGTCTAGGATGATCCAAAAACCTGATACAAAATCAAAGATTCATGGCATCAAAATAGCCACAGGCGCTCCCTCTATCTCCCACTTATTCTTTACGGATGATAGCTATTATGGTCCCGAGTTATGGATCTAGTTATGGGTCTGTGGGTTAAAGGTGTGGTAGGTGCTTAAGTGTTTGGGTTAAGGGTTTTCTTTTTTTTACCTATGGTGACAGAAAATTCAGGCTCTAAAAGAGGGAACCTAGTACCCCTTGAGACTTTAATTGCTCAAAGACTTAATTCATTTTGAAGCTTGTTGTTCTCATTGATGTTATTGTTTAAATACAGCAGTGAGGCATAACTACCTCCTACATCAAAGGAGCAATACTTCTACATGGAGGAACACCCTCCTCAACTAAGAAAATGGAAAGTAAGTGGATGAACTCCCTTCTACAAAACAGGAATCATGAAAAGAAAATAACTAAAACATTTGACTAATTCAGAAATTCAATATGTGGCTGTTTTGACTTAGGACCATCACTGAAATGTGTGCAAACCTGCAGAAGCTTAGTAACATTACTTCCCATCCCCAAAGGAAGCTTGTCCTCTAGCCCAAATTTCAAAAACCAGATTGAAATTTCCTGAACATTCTCCCATGAGGCATCTACTGGAGATGAATTACTCCAATGGACTAAAACCTCCTAATTTCCCCCTTTGACACGCCGATCCAAAATAGTTAAAGGATGAATAGGTTCAGCTGGTGGAACTGATGGAAGCACTATAGAGGAAGTAGATTAACCCTCATGATAAATCTTAAGGCTGGAAACATGAAAAACAAGATGGAGTTTTGAGTCCGCAGGAAGATCCAGCTTATAAGCCATGGAGCCGATGTGCTTAAGTACCACAAATGGGCCATAGAACCTGGTTGAAAATTTTTAGTTTCTTCATTTAGCAACTGAACTAAGGCTGTAGATGCAGCAAAACCTTATCTCCCATTTGAAATTCCAATGCACGATGAGACTGATCATAAGTGTGCTTCATTTTCTATTGTGCGCGCTGCAAGTTTTGGCGAAGTAATGTCAACATCTCATCCCTTATTCTCAAAATAGTGTCGACAGCTTCAATGGAGGAGCTACCAGGAAGATATGACAACAATCGGGGAGCAGGTCGGCCATACACTGTTTCAAAAGGAGTGGTCTTGAGAGCAGAATGGTAACTTGTATTGTAATAGAATTCAGCCCAAGATAACCATTCAATCCACTTGTTTGAATAAGCACTGGTGAAACAACGAAGATACATCTCAATGGTGTGGTTAATAACCTCCGTTTGACTATCTGATTATGGATCATAAGATGAACTGAAACACAGCTTTGTGCCACATAAGCGGAATAATTCTTTCCAAAAGGAACTAGTGAAGGTTACATCCCTGTCACTGACAACAGTTTTTGGCAGCCATGTAATTTAAAAATGTTGTCAAAAAAGGATCGAGCAACACTTACAGCTGTATAGGGATGAGATAAAGCCAAAAAATGGTCATATTTTGAGAACCTGTCTATGACCACCAGCAGTACATTCTTCCCTCGCGAAGTAGGAATTCCTTCTATGAAGTCAATAGAGATATCAGCTCAAATTTGAGTTGGGATGGGAAGAGGTTGAAGGAGTCCCGCTGGTTGGAGCATTTCAGTTTTGTGCCTCTGACATGTATCACAAGCTCGCACAAAGTCCCTCACATACTGCTTCATTCCAGACCAATAAAAATCTCGAGTAATCCTGTACAGTGTTTTCTGATAGCCTTCATGACCCTGATTATGGAGGGCACTAACCACGAGTTGAATGGATGGAGAATTTTGAGGAAGGTAAACTCGGTTGTTGTAAAGGAGTAAACCTTGCTTGAAACTCCATTTAGAAGAGGTTGTGCCATTATTGACTGCAGAGATTCGTTGTTGCACTTCCTTAGAATTAATTTGCTCTCTCTAGATATCATCAAACAAGCTTAACTAGGGCATAGAAACTGCCATAAAAATAGATTGAACTGCATCTCAGCGGGATAGGGCATCGGCAACAACATTAGACTTCCTAACTTTGTATTCTACTGTAAAACAAAACCCCATCAGTTTACTGACCCAGTATTAATGTGTAGAGGAAAGATGACATTGCTCCAACAGATACTTGAATGTATAGTGATCTATTCGAACAATAAATTCTCGACCCCAGAGATAAGAGTGCCAGTGTTTGATAGCTTTCGCTAACCCAATCAATTCCCTCTCATAAGCCAAAAGGCTTTGATGGCGTGCTACCATAGATCGGCTGAAGTAGGCTACTAGTTTATTTTGCTGTAACAAAACTGCTCCAATTCTTGTACCAGAGGCATCACATTTAATAATAAATGTTAGTTCAAAATCGGGCAGAACTAAGATGGGTGTTGATGTCATTGCCGACTTTAATCTTTCAAAAGCAGAGGCGGCTTCTTCTGTCCAGCGAAAACCATTTTTCCTTAACGTAGCCATGAGTGGAGCGGCGATGTTGCCATAGTTTTGTACAAATTTTTTGTAGTAACCCGTTAGCCCTAGAAAGCCTCTTAAACCACGAATAGTGTTGGGCTTGGGCCAGTTCAGGACTGCTGAGATTTTGGACTGATCCATCTACACCCCTTTTTGAGAAATAATGTGACCTAAATAAGAAAATTGATTCTGTCCAAAAACACACTTGGAACGTTTAAGGAATAAATTGTTCTTCATCAACAGCTGAAATACCAACCGTAAGTGGTGGAGATGTTCTGCCCATGTTTGACTGAAAACCAAGATAGCATCAAAGAAAATGAGAACAAATTTCCTCAAGTATGGTTGAAATACCTCATTCATTAAAGCTTGAAAGGTTGAAGGAGCATTGGAAAGGCCAAACGGCATCACCAAAAATTCAAAGTGGCCGTGATGAGTTCGAAATGCTATTTTTTCGACATCATAAGGGTGCATGGCCACATGAAAGTATCCAAATAGAATATCCAGCTTTGTAAAGAATTTAGTTCCTCCCAACTCTTCCAATAACTCATCTATCACCAGAATAGGAAATTTGTCCTTGATGGTTTTGGCATTTAACTCCCTATAATCAACACATAAATGCCAAGAATCGTCTGCCTTTGGAACTAGAATCACTGGTGAAGAAAAAGGTGACCGGCTAGGGCGGATTATGCCTTGGTGTAACATTGTTGCACACTGCTTCTCGATTTCATCCTTCTGCCTATGTGGATATCGATAAACTCGAACCATAAAAGGTCTTGCCCCTAGTTCTAGAGGAATTCGATGGTCACAGGCTCTGCTGGGAGGTAATCCAGTTGGAGCACTAAATAAAGAAGCAAACTCAGCCAACAATTTCTGCAGTTGGATATCTGAATCAGAGGAAATCTGCATACTGTTGAAGTCTGACTGCTTTGTAGAGTATGAAGAATTGATGCCCTACAGTTCTATCAATTGTCCTTGCTGGAAGAAAGACATACTCTTGACAGCAAAATCCCAAAAAATGGGTCCCAAGGTTCGAAGCCAATTAACTCCCAAAACCACATCAAAATCGGTTAGGGGTAGAACAAATAAATCCACCAAAAAAGAATTAGATTCCAATAGAATTGGAATTCCCTTGCATATACCCGGGCTGTTAATTTCTTCTCCATTGGCGACATTAACCTTCAAGTCAGTCTTCTCATTCACTTCAACATCCAACTCCTCAACTTTTGATGCAGATACAAAGCTGTGAGTGCTGCCCAAGTCGATTAGAACCAGAACTTGACCCCCCTTCCAACTACCCATCAAACGCATAGATTAAGGGTTTCGAATTCCAGTAATGGCATTCAATGAAATCTCTGGTGGTTTTAGATCTGGGTTTGAAAGTGTTTCGTTTGTTGCATCTGTGCCCTCCAAATTTATCCAGAGCAGTTTTTTACATTGATGGCCACGAACAAACTGTTTATCACAGTTAAAACACAATCCCTTTTTTCGCCGTTCTCCATCTCCTCTCCTGTCAGACACTTCACCGATCAGTTGGCATGGGATTCTGGTGTGAAGATATTGCGAATGGTGTCTCTCACAGCTGAGGAATGTGGAAATAATTTTCGTTCATACAACCTGGAGATACTCATTGCATTCACCAAATCTTTTGGGTGGTGAAGTTCCACTTCAACCGCAATAGGATCCTGTAACCCGTTGAGATAGAGCTGGACTTTCTGATGTTGGGTAAGAGCACCAGCATGAGATACACCAGAGGTTCAAATTTGTTCTGGTATTCTGTAACAGAACTCATTTGCTTAAGCTTTGTCAGTTCTCCCAACTTGTTGCTGCGGATTGGAGGCCCAAATCGAAGATTGCATTGTTGTGTAAATTCATCCCAATTGGGATCTAGAATATCGTCCAGCAGCTGCATATACCACAGCTGAGCAATCCCCTCCAAATGGTAAGAAGCCAAACTCACCAGGTGTCTGTTGGTGTCGAAAAATGTGTTGACATCGGTAAAGCCACCCCAAAGGACCAGCCCATTATAGCAAGGAAAATCAAGCTTTGTGAATTTTGGTAATATCGAGCTTCCTCTAAAATTTTTGAAAATTGAAGCACCCGAAATTCCCTTATCTCTCTTGGACTTTGCTTGACTTTCAGCGTTGGCAGATTGCAATCCCTTCTTAGTCGATTCTAGATCTTGAGACATTGCATCCAATTCGGCATGCAATTGCTCAACTTTCCCACTACAGACTTTGTTTGCTTGTTTCTCGGCCAATAGCAGATCAAAGAGCTTGGTAAGTTGATCTTGAACAGAATCTCCCATAATTCCAGGTTCTGATACCAAATTGTTATGGTCCCAAGTTATGGATCTGGTTATGGGTCTGTGGGTTAATGGTGTGGTAGGTGTTTGAGTGTTTGGGTTAAGGGTTTTCTTTTTTTTACCTATAGTGACAGGAAATTCAGGCTCTAAAAGAGGGAACCTAGTACCCCTTGAGACTTTAAGTGCTCAAATACTTAATTGATTTTGAAGCTTGCTATTCTCATTGATGTTATTATTTAAATATAACCGTGAGGCATAACTACCTCCTACATCAAATGAGCAATACTTCTACATGGAGGAACACCCTCCTCAACTAAGAACGTGGAAAGAAAGTGGAGGAACTCCCTCCTACAAAACAGGAATCATGAAAAGCAAATAACTGAAACAAATGACTGAAACATTTGACTAATTCAGAAATTCAATATGTGGCTGTTTTGACTTAGGACCATGACTGAAACGTGTGTAAACCTGCAGAGGCTTGGTAACAATAGCATTACTTTCGGATGGGCAAATGTATCTCAAGCCAATACTATGGTTAGAATACTTTCAGTCTATGAGGCGGCATCTGGTCAGAAAGTAAATTTTCAAAAGTCTAAAATTACCTTTAACAAAAATGTACCTGAGGGAGCACAAAGGAGCATTAGTAGTTTGTTGGGGGTACATCCCATTCGACTAGTTCAATAAATATCTTGGATTACTGGCGACGATAAGAAGGAAGAAGAAACAAACTTTTAATAACCTAGTTGATCGAGTTGCAAAAAAACTCAAAAGGTTGGAAGGAATTACACTTTCTAGAGTAGGCTATTCCAAACTATACTATGTCCTGCTTTTTGCTGCCAAAGGATATATGTGCAAAGATAGAGTCTCATGGCTAATTTCTGGTGGGAGTAACGTAAAGAAGAAAGGAGGATCCATTGGGCGAGTTGGCATAAGTTGTGTAAATCAAAGTTTTGGCGGGGCCTTTGTTTTAAGGATCTACATTCCTTTAATTTATCAATGTTGGCGAAACAAAGCTGGCAGCTATTACAGGATGAGGATTCTTTGCTGTCCCGTTTCTTTAAAGCAAGATACTATCTGAACCATTCTTTTACGGAGGCAATGAAAGGGTATAGGCCTAGTTATAGATAGACCAATATTCTGGAAGCGAGGTGGATCATTGATGAAGGTGGGTTGTTTGTGATGGCTCTAGAATCAGTTTATGGCGAGACAAATGGATACCAGGTAATCCCGATATTCAACATTTTTATCTTAACATTGGCCAAGACTGAATGCTACTATGAGTTATCTTATAAATCGAAATGAAGGAAGTTGGGAACGTGAAGCGGTTCACCTAGCTTTTCCGCAGGATATTGCGGAAAAAGTGTGTCGAATTCCATTTTGTATTGGTCAGAAAGTAGATTCCAGATGTTGGATTCATACTAAGCGCGGGAATTTTTCAGTAAAATCTATGTATGCAATGGTCTTCGGTTCAATCTCAAGGCTGTCAAGGCCCAGCTCTTCAAACCCCACCCCTGAGTCCTAGTGCAAAAAATTATATCTGCCTCCGAAGATGAAGCACTTCGCATATAGAGCATGTACAAGTCAACTACCTACTAAAGATGCTCTTGCCAGACGTGGAATCCAAGTTGATAGAATCTATGACGTGTGCGGGGAAGAAGAGGAATCAATTTCTCTTTGCTCGTTGCACTGCCTAAACGCTATGAGAGTTTGGCAGATAAGTCCGCTCAGATTAACATCATTTCCTCCCATGTAGTTTTTCGGGACTAGTTCAGCTCTGCTTTTGATTTGCTTCCACGTGAGCATCTTGAGCTCCTTATAGCGCTGGCCTGGGCTATTTGGAAGGGACGAAATAGTTGGGTATTCCAACGAAAGAGGTTGTCTGAGATCCAACAGTTCCATCTGGAGATCAACATGCTCAATAAATATCGAGCATTGGATATTTCTCAACCAGGAGACAATGGCCCACAAATCCCTCGTCAATTGATTCTCCCTTTAGATGATATTATTAAAATTAATACTGATGCAGCTCTATCATATGCAGATAATTGTTGTGGCCTTGGTGTTATTTTAAGGAACTATGCAGGGGACGTTATGGCGACAGCAGCACAAAAATTGAAGGGTACATGGCCACCGGAGGAGGCAGAGCTTGAGGTTGTTTTATTTGCTATGAAGGTAGCTCAGGATCTGTCCTTTTCCAAGGTGGAGATTGAATCTGACTATTTTGTGATTGTTAACCAATTTGTCTCGCAAAACTTCCTTGCCACTGAGATTGCGCACACGAGTTTTTAAGGCTAAGCTTTTGACTTCAGCTTTTACTTCCTTTAAGTTATCTCACGCTAGTAGCCATTGTAATAAACCAGCCCATCAGCCGGCAAAATTAGCTCTACAGTTAGACAATGAGGCTAGAGTCTGGGTGGAGGGTTGTCCCGAGCCCATTAATGATTTTGTAGCAGCAGACAAAGTTTGGATTTGCTTATAAAATTTCAATTCTGATTCTAAAAACAATAAATATATATATATATATATATATATATATACACGTTGAAAAATGGAATCTAATTAACTAGAAAGAATACGTTGAAAAAATTAAAAAATTAGAATATATAAATAATTTTTTTATTATATATTAAGACTATATAAAAACGCGGTATACGTTGACTAATTGAAATTTATCAATAAAATGTCTGGAAATATTATAATTTTATAAATAGACTATTACAAAATTTATGTATAAAATTTATATATGCTCGGTTTTGGTCAATAAAATTAATGATTAAAGTGTTTAAATTATTTTTGAAAAGATTAATAGCTAAAAAATAAATCATTAATACAAGCACTTGGATTGACAAGAAATATATCGTTTATAAAAGCAATTTAATGATACACGTGCTCAAAATTTTATATGCTTAACAAAATATTATTCGAATTTTATTTTTCTTTTGTTATAAGTAAACATTAAGTTTTTAAAATTAAATTGATGAAAATAATTTTGGAGAATAAATATTTAATAAGAATTAAAAAATTATTTATACTTTTAAGATGAATAGGAGTTGCTTACCTATAAGATAGATAAGTGATTTTTGTCTCATTTTATAATCTAACTAGGTGGAAGGCCGCGCTTTGCGCAGAATATTTTTTACTTTATTATTATAAATTTGTTAGAAGTTATTTTTTGTTGTATATATAAAAATAAATATTTTTTAAAAAAAATAAATCTTATAAAATAGCGTCAATACATAAAATACAAAAGTCCTAGACGAATTGCATTATTTTAATAGAATTATAAATTTGAAAAACATACAAAAAGAATTTCATCTATAAAGATGATAATAATAAATATATAATTAGTATAAATAAATAGATAAAAAATTAAATAATTCAAACTAAAAAAATTCAAATATTCAAATATAAATATGTTAAATATTTTAAATAGATAACAATTTTTTAAATTTAAAATTATTTTAAATGATCTAATAAAAAAATAAAAATTTAAACCTAAAATATAGATATAGATAATTATTATTTCTTTTAAAGGATATAGATAATTATTGTTAATGAATACTAATTTTGAAAATATGATTATTTAGATATAATTTTTTAATATTTAGATATAATATTAAAATTTAAAGGGAAAGAATATTATTTTGACTATAAATGATAATTATCTTATTTATTTATTTAATATATTTATTTTTAATTTATCAATTTATTTTATTATTTTAAAATGTATTTATTGAATTTAATATTTCTTTGCTATATTTATAAAAGAGAATTCACTTGGATCTAAATGGCAAAATAATAATAATAATAATAATAAATAAAAATTATTATATTTTCTTCTTCAATTTATTAATTCAGTTTTAGTGAAAGTGATTCAAAACTCAAATGATAGAATTATATATATTATTATAATTATAATAATAATTGCATAAATTAAAATATTATAAATAATATATAAATATATATACACACATAAAATAAAAAATAAAAAATTTGGAGTTTTATACAATTTGCTAAAAATATAATATATTTAAAAAATATATAAATAGATTTATATTTAGTTTTTCTTTCCGTTCATCTCCATTAATATGAATTTTTCATACCTGTAATTGCACACATATGATACATACGACAAATAACAAAAAAATATATTATTAAATAAATAAAAATTAAAATAACAGAAATCATGGATGCACAGAAAAAGAAACTATAAAAAAAATATAAAAGAGTTAACATTACCTTAATCGAAGAAGAAAATACAATATTATAAAGTAAATTAAAAAAACACAATCAAAATTTAGAGAATCGTAAAACAACAAAAGAAAAAGATGAAAACTACCATGAAAGAAAATAATCAAAATTGATTAATATGAAGGTATATATAGATAAAAATAGGTTTATATATAAGGAAAAAAAATTCAAATGTATTAGAAGTTTCAATTTCAAAATTCAAAAAAAATTTAAAAGTTTTAAAGTTTCAATTACAAAATTCAAAAATTTTAAAATTAGAATTTGAAACCCTCCTTTAATTTGTTGGCGATAATAATGATAAAAGATTGTAATATGAAATTATTAAAAATTAAATCTTATTTTTTAAATGATCAAATAAAAAATAAAGAAAAAAAACTCAAAAATTTATAAAAAAAAAAGAAAAAATTGAATTTTAAGAAAGCAGAGTGTCAACTCAGCCTTTTAAATATATTTATTGCTTCAGGATAATATATATATATATATATAGATTAGGGGGTGAGTATTTAGTTCCGCTAATTCGAACAACTCAACTAATTTGGTTCCGTAGATAAATGTCGGCTAAAATTTTGGTTAAAAAAAAATTTAATTTTCAGTGATCGATTGAATGTTCGGTTAAAAGTTAATGAAACATAATTGATTAAATTAACCGACTCTCAAAACTACGTTGTTTTGATTAAATAGATAGTAAATTTAAAATTTGAAATATTTTAATTTTTATTGTGATTAAGTAGTGATTAGTAAGTTTGTTTAGTTTTTATTTTGGTTAATCACCATTTTTGGTTAGATCGGTTGGTAAATTAGATTTTTATTTTCTTTTACTTCATTCAGTTAATAGTCAAAATTAATTCGACTAAAATAATTCGGTTAAATTCGGTTAAAAAATTAGTTCAATTAAATTCGATTAAAGTAAAAATAAAATTTAATTAATTTATTTCAATAAAAAAATATTACTCAAATTGGCTGAATTGACCAAATATTCACCCCTACATTTGATGATAAAAATTTAAATAGTAAAAATTCAGTCACTACTAACTATTCAATATGAATATAAAATGATTAGGATTCTGCATCCTAGTTTTGCCCATGATTAGATTTGTTAAATTAATATAATATCAATACAACTTTTTTTAAAATAAATATGATTAAATTTTAAAAATATTTTAGTGGCCAATTAAATTTTAGAAACAAAGAAAAAATGGTAGTAAAAAAAAAAGAAAACTCAAAAATTTATAAAAAAAAGAAAAAATATACATATATATACTAGGTCGTCCCGTAACTTCGAGAGATAATATACTAGAAGAAAAATTCTATAATGATACATCGTACAAGAGAAAAAATATTATAACTCTTATATATTACTAGTCTTTTTTATGATATGCCGTGCATGTTAACTATATTCGTTATATGTTTGTACTCTTTTAATTTTTTTTATCGATATAATATTAAAGCATAAGTTTTTATTCAGATTAAATAAATACAATTTTTTAATTATATTGAATTTTATCAGACAAGTCATTTATAATGCTACTTTCTCATGTACTTAATTTTATTTTATTTATAATAAAGTGATATCAAAATAAAATTCAACTCAATCCCTAAACCTAATCTTTCAATCCTTAATTTATAAATGTTGATTCTTAAAACCAATGCAAAAAAAAAAAATTAAGTCATCAATTAATCTCCAACCTCCTCCCTTCAACTCTAAATCAATATCTATATATAACTATAATGAAAAATAATGATAAATTATTTTTTACTGCTTGGTAAAAAAAAGAAATGAACAGATGATCTCAGTTGATAATGATAATTACTTTGACTATAGTGATTTACTTACTCAATGCATTAGAGAAAAAAATATATGCACAAACACACAAATTCTTGAATAAAATTATATAGTTCTTGCTTTTTTTCAATTTTATAAATGCTATTTTTTTCAAGCCAAATATATTTAGAATATAATAGAAAAATATTAAAAATATTTAATCACTAAGAGGGCGTCTATTTATTATAAGAAAGATATAAATCTCTTACTAAATTAAAATAATAGTAGTTAGAGATTAATTCAGTAAAAAAAAATAAAATAAAATAATGAAAGAATTGTTATCAAGAACTTTTATCAAGAAACAAATTATATTTAAAAAAACTCAATTTGAATTTCGAAAACCAACTGCCTCTTTAATTGGAAATGTTGTAATTTAATGAAATTTGATGTTAATGGACAGAAAAAAAAGACTATAGCTAAGTCAATAAATGAAAATTACATAAAAGAAACGTATTATCCTTGCCAAAATAAACCCTTAATTTTCCCTACAACCATATAAAAAAAGAAAGTATACTTTTTTCTTTTTTATTATCTATGTGTATTTATTTAAAAAATAATTTTTAGAAATTATATCTAATCAACTAATAAAATGTAATTTCTCTTTTTTGTCCAAACCACAGATATCTCGAGCCTAGACTATAATTATATTATGTCTGCACTGCATTAGCCCAAGAAGGGATAAAGTACTTCCAATGAGTATTTGTTTCATCCATGAGAATCGAATCCTCGACCTCACTTAAGAAGGCAGAGTGTCGAACCACTAATCCAAACACTCATTGGTATAAATGTAACTTTTGACTTGGCTACGACTAACGCTATTTAAGTTTATTCAGAATTTCAACAAGGACCATATTGAAAATCTCATTACTTCTCCCTATTTCCATATTTATATATAGCATAATATAAAAATTTTTCCTAAAACCATATTAAAAAAAGAAGAGTATATTTTTTCTTTTTTATTATCTATATGTAATTATTTAAAGAATAATTTTTAAAAATTATACACAATCAAATAGTAAAATGTATTTTTTTTTTTCCTAACCACAGGTATCTCGAACCTACTATATTAAAATTAAATTCTGCTCGCACCGGATTAGCTCAAAAAGAGTATTTGCCTCATTTATGCGAACGAAACTCTCAACCTCTCTTAAGAAAGAAAAGTATCAAACCACTCATCCAAACACTCATTGGTATATAAAATGTAATTTTTTTTATTGGTCATGAAATAAAATTATTTTAAAATATTTGAAATTTCAGTAAGGGCGATATCGAAAATCTCATTATTCCCCCTCCTTTTTCCTATTTCCACATTTATATATAGTATAGAAAAAATAATATATTAGACCATTCTAAGGAATAACTTAGTGGTAAATGTATATACAACCTGGTAATAGATTCACGTTAAGATTCATTCTTTCTTAACTAGACAGTTTCGAAAGATGATTTTCCTAAGGGACTTCCTCTTGTTGCATAAGATGTTCAAAAGAACTGGAGAAATAAAAAAAATTGTCCAAGACGGGAGTTTCAATGCTCAATTAATAAATCGTAGGAATATCAATACACACTATAGGAATGCTTTTTCTTGGAACCAAACTCTTCCATTTGCATATTTGTTATTTAAGGATCTATTCAGCAAAATTAGTTGTTTTGATAACTGTTAGTTGTTTTAGTAGCGTTTAGCTGTTAGCTGTTTGAGTAGCGTTTCATGAACGCTAAAAGCTAAACGTT
This sequence comes from Jatropha multifida, assembly GCA_948099535.1. Lineage (NCBI taxonomy): Eukaryota > Viridiplantae > Streptophyta > Magnoliopsida > Malpighiales > Euphorbiaceae > Jatropha > Jatropha multifida. The sequence continues at coordinate 12,345 of CANUEX010111476.1, read as the reverse complement.
ACATAAGTTAACTTTTCACAAAAAGCTATTCTAACTTCTAAAAGTCAGTACAAACGTTATGTTACCGAACAACTTTTTAAGCAGTGTTTAGCGTTTTAACTGGTCAAAACTCTAAAAGTTACTCAAAAAGCTGTTGCGGAACATAGCCTAAATCTCTCAACATTTGAATGTTTTAAACCAATGTATGGAATGTGGTTTCGCGTTGCTAATTATGGTCAGTACAACTTTTTTCATCCAAAAAAAAATATTAAATTCATTCTTGAATAAAAATCTGATATAATCGTTTCATATTTGTCAGGTCCTCAAATGAGTTGCTTAATTATATATTTTAGTAAAATACTAGACTTATATGGAGCGTGCTTTTGCCTATTTAAAGTCGTTAAGTTAACCTTATGCAACACCAACAATTCCTTCTCTTTTGTCATACTCACTGGTGGATTGAGTTTGCTTGGTACAGATCGGGGATCTTGCTCTGCTTAAGGAAATGGATCCTGATCTGTACCAAGCAAGCTCTATCCCTCTGTGTGCAAGTTTGTTTCTCTCTATGGATAGTTAAAGTTCCAGTTCCAATTTCAGAGTAAGCCGTCATTCTCTTTTATCCTTCTTCTTCCTTGTAAATGGTGGGTAGTTGCATTTTTCAATATAATTTAAGATTTCATATGTAGTCGGGTTTTTTGATGAATTAGATTTAAATCTATATCAAGACATGGATTCTATCAATAAATAGATATTTCACAAATGCACATTATTATTATCTAACTCACTGAGTTTTTTGTTCCATATGAAACTCACCCTTTTAATGCATCAAACTAATAGACAACATATATTGCTTATATACAATATCATGTACTTATTAAATTATATATAATCCTGTGCTACACTCCGCCTTAGATTGTCAGTAAATTTTATATATCATATGAACAAAATGATTTAATCTTCTATATGTAGAATAAACTTCATATATCAAATTAATATATATATATTATCTTATAATAAAATATATGTTTGATTTTGCATTGGTCATATTTGATTATGATGCCAAAAAATGAGGTTTTAAATTGTTTTTCCTCATAGAGTGGGAGAAAAGAAGTTTCATATACAAAATAAAATTTAAATAGATAAAAGGAGTTATCAAAGGAATCAGAATTATCCCTATCCCTCCATTTCTGATTGCAGAACTATTTTTTTAAAGTTAACAGTCACTAATATCCTATGATATGAACATACTTTAGGACTAAGATGGTATCTAAGAAATATTTCAACAAGTAGGAATAGCCATAGAAATTCTTTAACCAAGAGAAATCACACGTAATTTAAATAGACATTAATAGAATAACGAGTTTTGAAAACTCTCAATCGCTTTTGAATTTTCATTCACTGGCCATATTCACTTCAATTAGGACACTAAATTGCAATTTTCTGTGCATTAATTCACTTTCACTTTTACATTGAGGTCCTGACCTTATGCAAATAATTGCACACTTTGGCCTTAGAATTGATTATTTGTTGGAGAACTCCTGAATCAGTTCCTGTAAGATACTGTATTATCTATCGATTTTTTCTACCATGGAGGCGTAGGAATTTTGATGAAACAAAGGCTTACGAAAAAGTGTTTGAATTGTAGCCCTGGCCGCTAGCTGTTCTGCCTCTTTCTTGCTTGCACATACTTCACCGGTGTAAGTTTTACCATTGAAAAGCGATGAAGAGATGAAGCCAGGTCCTACCCCTTCTCCTTGGATTGTTTTATACTTGGGTGTTCCCAAATTCATCTTCACAGCATACTCATGCAATATAGACTTGCAATATTTTGGATCCTGTAATAGATATAATGTAAGATATAGTTCAGAGTTAAATAATTCAATTTGCAAAACTGTTTTGAACAAATTCCTACTTTGTAATTCGCTGAAAAAATCATCAAGCTCCCAAGAGAACAAAAACACCAAAAGGAAAAGGCTAATCATTCGCCCAAAAAAAAAAAAAAGAAAAGCGTCTTCTTCTGCAAAATATACTAACCTTGTCAATCAGGGAATGTTCTTCATCTTTCAAATTCTCAGCGCATTTTGCAGCATCCTGCTCAGCTTCTTTTCGATGCAAGAAAGTTTTCTGGGATGTGTAAGTCACTCCATTAACCAAAACTGTGGACTTAAATTTTGGTGCATGTTGGAATCCTTCATTGGCAGTGTGGTAACTTGGGAATGGCAACCCATTTCTTTGGGAGTATTCTTGTAGACGGTTCTTATACATTAAATGTTCTGGTAGGCCTAAATAAAATCAAATTTAACATTAATAACTATGCAAGATTGAGATTGCATTTTGAATTATAAAATAACAAAAACATTTCAGAACTTAAGAAAATGGTGTTAAAACCCAGATAACAAAACGGAAAGCTAACTCAGTTCTTTAACATGGAAACCAAGAGAGATTAAAAAGAAGAAAAGAAAAGAAAGATAAAATGGAATACCTTTGACCATTATGAAATTTTTTTGGCTCAGGTTTTGAAGTTGGAGCACTAAGAAAGAATGGCAACACGCAAGAAATGTGGATTAATAACTGGAACCAAATGAACACAATTTTTGGAGCTATGTAATAATTTTCGCATTCCAAAACAATCATGGGTTCACGCTGATCAGCTTTTTTTTCTGTCAGTAAGTACCAGATTGCCAATTGCCAACTGCCAACTGCCAACTGCCACCTGCCACGCTACTGGGCCACTGGTCACCTATTAAACAGGTAAAATGATTTTCCTCAAAGTTTAGTCAGCTTTTTTTTAACTTTCTAGTATAAGAATACATACTGCCCAGAAAATCAGATCATGCAATATGAACATCCAAACATCATAAAGCAATTGCAAAAAACAACAAATACAGGTTCTATGAACCTCTTAGGATTATATTTCATTTCTCTGTATAGCATTTCAATTTGATACTTCAACAGTATAGAAGATTTGTTTTTTATGCTATTTTTAAACAAATTATCCGTTGAATGTAATTTCTTCGAAGATATTAGAGCATTAGAGTACTTGAATAACAGTCACTCTTATGATTGATGGTATTTTCCGACAACTTATGCACACAGAGACACGAAGTACTTGCTCAGATAGAAATCAATTAATGTCAAATACATGTTTATATTTTGAAATCTTCAACAAATCTTAAAAGAAAACATCAAAACAAGAATTTGCTCCCTAATCGTTATTTTACTCTTCATCTTTCAGTTTTGTTGAAATTGACTCTCTTTCTGGGCGGTGCTTCTTCCACCTCAATTTGCGCAAAGCCATGATCCAAGACGGGACCTCACAGCCAGAAGCTGCCATTGCATTAGCTATATTTCGTAGAACTGGAACATCATCTTCTGTGTAGAAAGTAATAGCTTCTCCAATCCTCCCAGCTCTGCCAGAACGACCTATTGGGAAATGAAAAAACTTTATGAAACACAAAAACAACTTCGTAAAGGTAAAACGCCAATCCTTTATCAATCATTTCAAAACAATCCTGGTAAAATCAATGTATAGTAATGACAAATTTCATCATATAGGAGTTTGGAGTGTCACTGGCATGAGGAGAGATTTCATCCCCTCAAACTGAGACCCTCTTTGAGCACCTGAAAACCAGAGGATTTGAAATTCAAAGGGAACTTAAAATTTATATGATAAACACAAGTTGTTGATGCTTTGACCATATGTTGGAACTATTACAAAAATGTCAGAAAATAAACAGAAGGTTACATAGTGGCAGATACATTAAGAGGCTCAGGTGCTCAAAGTACAGTTATATGGCTGCTTGAACATTTATTAAGGCATAAATTGAACATCTAGGTAACATGTGAGGAGAGGATGTAGGTTGAGAAATATACCAATCCTATGGATATATGCAGCAGAAGAATCTGGGAAATCATAATTAACCACACAATTGACTCCTTTGAAATCCAAACCCCGGGCAACATCGGTAGCAATCAAGACCCATATTTTGCCAGCTCGGAAGTCATCAACAGCATTTTCACGCTTTATTCAAATACAGAGGTTAGCATAAACCACAACATTATTGCTGCGGAAAAGTAATAATAACAATAGGCAGCTAGAATTCATGAGATCCAATTTCATGAACAGTAAGACATTATATAGAGCTTTTAGAGACCAGGCACTCTGGGCACCTGGATATTTCCTTGATCTTCTTTCCTCTTTGACTAGAAGTGCATGCATGTTGAAAAAGATCCAGTAGGAAGGAGATATCAGTAATAATAATACCTGTTTTTGGGGCAAATCAGAATGGATGACACCAACTCTAATACTGTCAAATTTTAATTCCTCATATAGTTCATTTGCTCGCTCCTTGTTTTGAACAAATATCAACACTGGTGGGTTCAGACGCTATAGCAAATTACAAGATGGAAAAAAATTAATAAGAGTTGGTCAAAAAGATGTTCTAAGATAGTTGACACAACAACATAATGAAAGGCATACTACAACAACAAAAGAATAACACAAAAGGGTCAATAACTAATTCCTGCTTCGTGGCACAGTAAGAATACAAGAAGCTTTATTCTATTTTTTTGCACGAAGTTCCTAAGTAACACCTTTATATCATTTTTATCTGCGTGAACCACAGCAAGCAAACAGATTACCCACAGCTTCAGAATAATTTATGAACTAGACAAATATATTAAGCCACTTGAACCCAAACTATAGGACAAACAAATGTAATGGCTATGATGTGTGATTCAAACATAATAACTTCATTGGGCACTAACTGAAACATAAAGGGAATTTCATTTTCTAGTTAACAATGAAATGAATCCTCTGATGACTAAACCCCAACACAAAACAAATATAGTCGCTGCTGGATGCTGTAGAGCACACATAGACCCTCGCCATAGCTCCAGCCTTTTGAAGATGAAGAAAAAAAAAAGATGAAAAAGATTTCAGTCACATGTACATTAGCAGCTTACCTCGGCAAAGCTTTGACGAAGAGCAATGACTTTCCCTTCTTCACTTCCAGCATAAACCAACTTTTGGTTGATTGTTTCAGAAGCAGTATTCCTGTTCAAAATCTCATATAAATATAAATCAAGGGGATTCCTCGGCTTATTCATAATGAAGAGGAAATGCAATTACTCACTTCCTGCCAACAATTATTCGAACAGCATCATGCATTATTGTCCGTGCAAGCTCCTCAACAAAATCAGGTAAGGTGGCACTGAACAGTGAACGTATTACTGAAGGATTCGAGCATGCTTTGACCACAGTATCGATCTGCTTTAACAAGCCGAGCTCAAATAGATTATCTGATTCATCAAGAACGAGATACTCAACCCTGCACACAACCCCAGGTTTTTCAGTGACATTATATAGTGGGAATTCATTTTCTTCCCCAATCTATAACACGGTGATGTAAATATACCATCATTCATTTTCATTAGGCTAACAGAGTTTCTGTAGAGATTTTATAGCAAAGCTACATTGCTTTACTTTAAAAATGCCTACAGTACAGTCATATCCTGTCAGTGTCACCATGAATGCACAAGTAATACAACAAAACCAAAAATTAATTTCCGGTGAGACACAAGTTACATAAAGCAAGTAATAAAACTCATCTTTTTTTTTTAAACAAAACTTTTTCTCAAGTCTAAAACAATGACTATGTCCTCAATAATTTCATCCACAAGTCTATTTCTTTCCCTGCACCCAAATATTTGGGTCACCAATCCAAAAAATAAAAAATAAATAAAAAGAAAAGCAGGAAAGATCATGTAACAAATATGTAGAAAAAAGAATACTAGATTATTGGATTATGAGATGTGGTTATGTATGAAGATATTCTCGAAAGAATATACTAAAATATTATGTTAAATAATCAAGTTTTACACACAAATGTATAATTCTTGTAGGGTAATGAAATAATGAAAATATGAAACAGTAAGAAGAAGGCACTCATACAATGAATTGAAAGATCCTCAGAACCAAGACCATCAGCACATTCTCTCATTTTGGTGTATCTAATAGCAGAGTAAATTTGTGCAAGAACATAAATAACATGATGAATTGATCATGCCGAGTAATTTCACCCAACCCTTATTCTTCCCCTGCCCTATCTCCTGGTCCTCATCAAACCAAAAAACTAAGAAATAAAACAAAGAGCAAAATGACAGATGTGATCACAAATGTGCCAATTCATCACAAATACTAGATTACTCGATTATGTGAGAAATAGTTATGTATTAAGATATTCACTAGGGGAACACAAACAAGAACACTTACCTGCTTAAGTCAACCTTTTTCTTGCGGATTGCTAACTGCAACCGAAGTGGCGTTGATATAAGAATATCACAAAGTAACTTTGCAGAATTGGCACTCCTTACTAGTTCTTTGGTCAATGGCTTAATACGAAATTTATTCCCTTTAGCCATTCTTTTACATTCCCTCGTTGTTTGAGCAACTAATTCTCTTGTCGGACACAATATAAGAGCTCTAATCCCATCCTTTGACGGAAGCTGTGTATGAGAAATTCATATCAGAAATTTGAGAATTAGCATTTCCAGCAGTTGAAAGGCGCGAGCAGTACCTTAAGTTTCATGAGCATGGGACACACAAAAGCCAAGGTTTTTCCAGATCCAGTTGGAGCACAAGCAAAGCATTCTCGGCCCTGAAACACAAATCACAAAATAGCAAAAGACAATGATAACATGGAGAGCGTTTATGGTTACCAGAAAACGACCAACAAATTTGAAGTTCAAAGGATGTAAAAGCAATGTCTAACCATCCATTCCTTCATCATTTTCTTATATATATATAGAAATTTAAAAAAAAAAAAAGCAAAAAAGTAAAGAGGGGGACTTGGGGGAGAGAGAGAGAGAGAGAGAGCAAAATCATCCATGGCAGAAAGTAGATTAAAAAGAAAGATCATACAGATAGGAGGGCTGGAATAGCCTGCCTTTGGATAGGTGTTGGCTCCTTAAATCCAAGTTCAGCCAAATTGTTTAATAAATATGACTCACATCCATATCTGCAAAATGAACCATTGAATTGCCAGTCAGAAAAATAGTGAACCAATACATCCGCAGATATATGTAAAGTGACACAAAGATACGTGCATCTTGTCAGGGCAGGGAGGGGAAGAAGAGCTACATGCAATTATTACTGTACATTTAAGAACTGATGAGCTGAAGTAAACTGCCCTCCACAATGAAAATCGGATATCAAACCAAAATTTCAAAAAAGAAAAAATGTAACAATTAATAAAAAGAGGGATGAGGACCGAAAAGAAAGTAAAAAGTGAAACATCTTATCCACTTCAATGCATCCAATATGATAAACATTGCATACCTTAATAAATTTTAAGTTTTACTATTCATCAAGTACTCTCACAGCATTACATATGCCAATCAGAATAAATGTGTTCATAATGGGTAAAATACTGGTAATATTTTCATTTTACTAACGAAATAACTCATGCCGAATCAGAAAAAACAAAAAAACCATGCTGATCACAAACTAAAGAAGGAAACCATTTCAAACTCCAGCTCATGAAATCTATACTGAATTACAAAGGTATAATTTTCAGAACAGTTATCAATGACAACTTGAACCAAATCAGCAACATAATGCACCAACACAACCAGCTATGACATGAAAGATGGAAATGCCACCTACCTCAAGCCTAACTCAGCAAAATTTTGGAGTGGAGATGGAACATTACTCCCAGATACATGAATGCGGTATTTTTTCCTTAAAATTGCATCTTGCTGAACACATCAAGAAGGAAATCATAACATAAATATAATCATTATCATGAATAAAGATAAGAAGCAGAATTTTTTACAAAGAAAAATTGAGAAAAACCTCAATTTGCTTATTTAATGCCTTCTTGTTCATTCTGGATCGTTCATTTTTTTCCTCTTGATTGTTCTGTTCATCAATTGATAAAGAAACCGACTTTGAACTCTTAAAGACACTAAATCCCTCCACTGTTTCGGTTTCCAGTGTTTGTAAATTAAAATGTTATGCAATAAAAACTAAAAAGTCAGCTCAATGCAGAAGATTGAACACTTATCTGAATTCACATAGCTAATGAAATGAAGAATCCACAAATCAATTAATTACCTGAAGAGGTCACATCTTTTCGCTTTCTCTTCCTAGCAGAGACAGTAACCTCTACCGGTTCGAGTTTTCCACTATGGAATTCATCTGTTGGACCACCATCATTACTTTGCTTTTTCTCCTAATCAAATTTTAAAGCGGAAGAAAGTGAACAAAAGAGAGACACACATGGAAGCATAAAGCACGAAACTGGAATGCAAAAACAAACGCTTTCAGAAACCCTCGAAACCTCAAGCGGATAGCAATAGTTAAGAAAGAACAAATGTTACCTTGAAGCGGGAAAACTCGTTTGCAAACTTCTTTTTATCAAAACGGATGCCAGCAAACAAAAAGGAAGTATCTTTTTCCATCCCTGATACAGAAAGAAAGCTATCGATCGGCGGAAGAGAATTGTACCGGTAACGGCGGCTGCCAGTGAAACTTCGACGTTTTAGTTCCCCTCACAACCTCCCTCAATTCGTCTCAATTACACCCTTTTTCTCGGGGGTTCCTTTTAATTTTGTAAGGGGGCTAATTAGGGTGTTTACCCAACCCAAGCCCATATAAAACCGTGATTTTAAAAAAATTGAAAATCTGAGTTTACAGTTTTTCAATCGAAACTGTCAAATCCAATCAAATTATATATATATAATATTATTCAACTTTTAATAAAAAAATTTCATTAATTTATATTGAATAGTAAATCATGATTACTTTATATTAAAATATGGAATATTAAACCATAATTTCACATTAATTAAACAATTTATATACTTAATTTTTAAAATTTAAATATTTATATATATTAGTATTTTTTATTTGCGTTGCATGTTATTATGGGTATTCCTCATTGTTTATATTTATTAATTTATTTTTATATAGTATTAAGTATGATTATAATTTTTTTCTTATATTCTCTAGATATTTATATAATATTAAAACATCATTTTATGCACAATAATTTTAAATTAGAATTTATCTATATTTAAATAATATGAATAATATGAATATAAATGATAAAATAAATATTAATTATAAATGATAAAATGAAAAATTATTATTAATTATAAGAATTGAACTTTGAAGATGACAATGTTTGACTTTAATTAGGATCCATTTCTTTTAAAAAGCTAAAAAATATATTTTTATGTTATTGGATGTTGATTTGAGTTATATGTATAGATTTTTAAAATAAACAATACTTTGTATAGATTTTTTTTTAGTTTGAAGTTTATTTTAAAACTAGTCGTTAACCGCGCTTCGCGCGCGAATATTTAAAATAATATTTTAATAATTATTATTTTTAAAAAATTTTTGAATTATAATGCATATGTTTCAAAATAATTAATTTCTAAACTTTTTTATTATGCACGAATAATTATAGAATTATAATGTTTTTAATGAAAAAGTAATTTTCTTTTATTTTTAGTGATTATATATTGTTAGATCTAATATATAGTAAAAATTTAAATATAAAATATTTAGTTTTTTTTCTGAATAACAATAACAATAATAATATAGTTATATGTATTACCTTTATTCTACTTTAAATTATTTACAGAAATTTTTTAATAGAAATAATAGGGGAGATAATGGTTTATCATCGATCTATTATTTTTTATCTCTAATCAAATTTTCACATTTTACTCGCACGTAATTGATATTATTTAAATAATTATTATGCTTAAATTATATTTATTTTTAATAAAAAATTAATTATAATTTTATGTTGAAATAGATAATAAATATACTATCTCTTATTTTTGTTTCAAATCAAATTATACTAAAAAATAAAAAAAAAACGAATAAGTATGAATCAGGAGATGAAAAGCATTAAAAGTGCAGTGTTATATAAAAACTATGAGATCGGATAAATATTTATATATAAATAAAATGGAAAAAAGCAACTTGCCGCATGAGACAGGAAAGTTTAACTAAATATACTTACATACAATGGAAACAAAAAAAAAGGACTTTAGATATGAAGAATATCAATAAATTATTAGCTATTGCATTAAATAGAAATAAAGAATGGTGCAGAGGGTCTCTATGTTCTTGTCGAGCCATTTAGTGTTATTGTCTCTTTGCTTCGTGATGATCTGTAAGGTGTCTCCTTGCCTAAGATTGTATCTGTGTTGAGCTGAGGCTGGTTTTTTTGGACTCTCTCCCTCCCTTATCCAAAAAATTGAAATAGAGGAGAAATAAAAAACAAAAAAAAAAGAAAACTAAAGTATGAAAAAAAAAAAGTTAACAAACTTAGCAAATAATGGACGAAATTTTAGTTGTCTTAGCTTGCTATTATTTTGTGGATGCGGTGATATTGAGAAGGAATAGTTGGTATTTTATAGATACGAAATGAGTAATAACGTGAATTAACTTTGTTGATGGAGGTAGAGATTATATAAAATTTAAAAAGTTAAAAATTAAGATTTTAGTGGATTAAAATTTTAGTTGGATTAGGTTAGATAATCATATTATATTTTAAATATTATCGCATTATATTAAATAAAAAATTAAGTTGACCAATTAAAATATAGAAAAAATAAAAGAAAATTTTGAATTTTTCTATAAAAAAAATAGAATATTGGATGAAAAATTCAGCTAAATTTTATATAGTTTATAATTTAAACAATTTAAATAACGTATTTTAAGGATGGATAGATAATTACAGTTACAGTTATATATAGATAAGGTTTAGTAATTTAAGTAATTTAATATGAATAATTTATAATAAATTATTAATTAAAATATTTAAATCGTTCATTTACAATAAAAAATAAAGAAAAATTTTATAAATTTATAAAAAAAAGAAAAATAGAATGGTGAACAAATAGAAGGTTTTCAAACTTTCTCTTTATTTCAGCTTTTATATATAAACTAGACGTTAACCGCGTGTCACGACCCGTTTTCATGGACCGGACCGGCATTAGGACCTAGGTAAGCTTAAGGCCCCTGAGGCCCTTAATAAGCTTAATCTCTTATTTCAACACCACAATTATATGAAAATATTCTACAAGTTGGCCCATTATTGTAATAACCCGAAATTTTTATTTCGAAACATTTCTATTTAAATTTAAATTGTAAATTATTAGCCAATAATATTACGCCACGTAATGTTATCAGGATCGAAAATTATTTTGGTTCGCCCAAAAATTTATTGAATAAACGTTAATCGAATAAAATCGGACCAATATTTTTTTATTGGACCGAATTAATTTAAATTAGACCCGAATCGGATATTTTTGAAAAACACTGTGCGTCACTATTTTTTTCTCCCCGACAACTTACCTTGGACGGTTTGTTTTATTTAATAATTATAAAACTTTATTAATTTTTTTATTATTTTATTTTTTATTTTAAACCTCTTCTCCCTCTCTCACTCAGCTCACAGCCACTGCAACTCCATCACCTCCTCTCCCTTTGCCTCCACCGACCACAGCCGCGCCACCACCTTTTTCCTCCTTCTCCTTCTCCTTCTTCTTCTTCTTCTTCTTTCTCTTCCTGCGCTGCCTCCCTCTCCCTGTCGCACTCTCACTGTCTTTGCAGTAGCAGTGTCGCGCCACCTCCTCTCCAGCAGCAGTGTCACGCCGCCACGAAGACAGTAGCAACAGCGCTGCCGCTCCAACAACTCCTCCTCGCGCGGCTGCGACCTAGCTTTGCTCTGCCTCCTTTTCTGCGCGACCCAGCTCCTCCGCCTCAGCTCCTCGTCCCTTCCACGACAGCAGCAGCAACGCCTCCTCCTCTCTCCTCCGTGTCGCATCGCGTCGCAGTTCCAACAGCAGCAGCTCCGCCCCTGCTTCCCTCTCTGCGATTTCAGCCACTGCAGCAAGAGCTGCAGCGCTGCCGGACCATCACAGACCTCCTTCTTCTCGTCGCGCCACCATTTCCAGCGAGATTCAACAGCTCCTCTGCGCGTCGTGCCACCTTGAGCCACCACCAGCTCCTCCACGCGACCTTGGCAGCAAGCCCAGCTTGCTTCCGGCCACCGTTTTCTCCTCCTCCTCCGATTCAAGGACTTTTTGAGAATTTGACAATTATTGGGTATTGATTTTATTTTTTTAGAATTTATTTGATTAAAATTGTGATTAATTAGTTGGTTAATTTTAGAATAATTGGTTGAATGATTTGAATAGTTAATTATTTGGTTGAGTTTATATTTTGATTAATTTGTGGATTATATATTGTTTGGATGAATTTTAATATTTGTGGTTAATTGTTAGTAATTTTTAGTATTTTAGGTTGAATTTTTAATATTTGAGGAATTATTATAGTTG